>NQII01009141.1:43393-56510 GCA_002778355.1 Clitarchus hookeri
AATGTATGTCCTATGTTCGATGGTTCCCGAGTTATGGCCTGCCAAGTCTCTGCTGGAATAGTTAATAGCCGTATTTGATACACCCGTGTTAATGTCACTTTGCAGCCCTGCCTGTGTGCCAGCAGTTATTCTCTCCTACAAGAGGCCGAAATGTCTACCTTGTACCTGAATGCACCCCTCCACACATCGCGTCAGTGACTGACATGTTCAAACACCCCGGGTGTTCCACGGATTTGCTGACAACCTTGTTCCACATGCTGGAGAAGCATTGCAATGTCAGTAGCGGGTGTTGCATAAACGATATTCTGAATGTCTCGACAGGTAATAACGAACTGGATACAGATCAGGGGAATGTGCGTGCCAGACGATTGGTCTTTCCCGACCTATCCTACTGTGCTGGAACCGCTCATCCAAAAAGGCTCTGGCCACTCTACCTAACTTTATGACACGAAGTTTATCAGACCCAGCGGAACATCGTCGAGTAGCACGTATAAGTTACAGTTCGAGTGGCCTGTCAAGCATCTGGGTAACATGTAAGGCCCAACTAAGATTTCACCCACTGTACCTGCTTGGGCCTTAATACTGAACTGTTAATGGTGGCGCAACTGCACAGTGGTGTGAGGATTCTCGGAAGTTCAGTGATGAGAGTTGGGGAAATTTAACTCNTTCTCGGAAGCTCAGTGATGAGAGTTGTGGAAATTGAACACACCATCCCTCGTGAATGCCGTCTCATCAGTAAACAAAACAGATGCTGTAAGATGTTGATCGCGACCATGTATATGTTGCAACCACTTGTTACGGGAAGTCAGCTTCAGCTGAGTGTGATATGAGCGAAGTTGCTATTCGTGTAAAATTACCGAAAATCTTTGATGTTTGTATTCTTTCAACAGTAAAATGAGCCTAGCAACACACATTCCATATTTGTATCTACCATATAATGTGCAGAAACAGGGGTGTACCGTTTACAAACAGTGGACACAACTACATTGTCCCGTACCTGGGTAACCATCGAATCTAGAACATACATTCATATTGACATATATATGTGTATATATGTATATATACACGAATATATAAACACATATAATTATAATTCATTTCCATTTTGGACACCAAGACTGTGTATGATAATTATGTGATTCCAGATACCACTAGCTGACATGATGAAGCGCAGCAATTACAGGGCACTCCTGATATGCCAAGGACTGATGGCCAATCTTTCGCTCACAGGATTAGCTCCTCTGACGTCCTACGCTGTGAAGATCTTCCAAGATACGGGATCGTCACTGTCAGCACATGTGTCGACTCTCATCGTCGCTGCACTCATGGCGATATCCACAGTTATTTCCTCGCTGGTGGTCGAACTGAGTGGCAGGAGGCTACTCCTAATTGCCGCTGATATCTTAAACTCGGCAACTCTCATTAGTCTAGGAGTCTACTTCTACCTAAAGGACATCGGAACGAATGTCGACTCTATCCATTGGCTACCCATTACTTGTATGTCGATCTTCATACTGTGTACAGGTTTGGCTCTCTAGAATCTTCCATTCCTGATGATGACGGAACTACCCAGTCCGCAGGCACGTGGTATAGTTCAAAGCATATCGGTCATATTAGTGTCAGTGGGTGTTTTCGTGACAACGAAAACCTTTACTAGCATGTCCCACTTGATAGGAACTTACGGTTGTTTCTGGTTTTATGGTAGCGCGTGTGCAATATGCGGTGTTGTAATATACTTCACAGTTCCAGAGACGAAGGCCAGAAGTTCCGAAGATATTATTGAACAGCTTAACAGCGAACACTATATAATGTCCATAATCTCCCACAAGCATACGAATTCCATAGAAAGATGATATATTAAATATTGCTGCATAACAATCAATAACTTTGAAAACTGCATTTTCAAAGTGTATTAAAATATGTGATACTAAATAGTATTCATACAACTTTGTTTATTTCTTAAGGTAGAAGGAATTAACATCCCAGTTATTCTTGTGGCCAAATATATATAAGATATTCTTAAACTATTTGTCTAAATGCTGTAATCAATGTATAATTTTATCATGTAGTTATACGCTGTTCACAGTAAGGTGTGCACTTTTGAAAGCCCTCTCATTTCTTAACCTTAGACGTTAACTTCCGAGAGTGGTGGAATATACACACTTTGTTTATTACTTACATGGCAATATTTATTTTAAAAGGTGGTTAAAGGATACAATATGACTGAAAGGGAAAAGTAACTAAGACCTGAAAAGTACTCACTTTACCGTGAACCACCTATAGCTACGCCACAATAAGTCTTAGCCAAGCAAACCTGTAGCTGAAACATGTTAAATAAATGACCCAAAAAGCAGTACTGGCCATAATCAGGATAGTGTCAGCTGTTCCACTTATTTCTCTAAATTCCTCTGGGAAGTGCTTCCTGCTAAATTAATCATCTGCCTGTTTTATACAGATAGTTTTCGCTGACCTTTCCTGTAACGTCATTAATTGTTGTGTTTCATTTTGACCTCACGCATGACGCAGTTGAATTTCAGGAAGTTATCGGACTAGAAAAGGTAACGTATTGCAGTGTTTTCCTGTAGAATGAGTCGAGAGCGTCTCGNTTCAAGAGCGTCTCGATGTATTTACGATAACAGCCTAGAAACGGATCAACGTAGGCAAGAGATACGGCTTTCGGTTTCTGGCAGCTGTAGTAANGAAACGGATCAACGCAGGCAAGAGATACGGCTTTCGGTTTCTGGCAGCTGTAGTAACACCTTAAGTTGATATATTTAGGTTTTTTATTTACTTTCCCATATTTTTCACTGCAATTATTCAAATGTTTTGGTCAAGGACAGTAAAATTATTTTATACTACTTACAGAAAAGCGTTTTACTGTGGGCATATTGTACCAGGACCACATTTTTGCTGTAAATATTTATATCCAGCATTGAAGCAGGAAATACATTACTCCTTCATGTTTACTGAAATTATTCATGGATCCTGGTTAATGACTCGATATTTTATTATTTCATTATCGTTTTTTAATATTCCTGCAGTATATGCTCATTTTTTTTTAAATTCCACAGAATATTTATTTCCACAGTAAAGGTTGTCTTAATTGTATCAGTCAAATTATTCAAAATATGTATTTGGGCGAGTGCAGGCTAACATCTGATGGTTCGCTGAGCCAACCTTCACAGGCTTAAGGTAGAAGTTCCTTTCTCGTGTACAGTATTCCTCCAATGCTCTAAAGGTTCAGCTATCGTTGAGGTTTATTACTAGTCTCCTTCTTCGTCCTTTGAGATTGAAGTCTCTTTCACGCCAGACAGCAGGGGCAGCATTGCTTTACTGCCAGCTCTTCCTTGCCAGGGCATTAGGCACTATTTGAGCACGTCTGTTTTTTAATGCCACAGGCTACACTTCCAGGATTTGGTTAATTTGCATCTTTGGTCTGGAACTGTTATTCAAATTTCCATTTTTCGCAATGAACACTCATATAATTATAGCGTATAATAGCTGGGTCTTATGACATTTTCACTATGCACTTTAATAAGTTTAATCTTTAAATATAAATTCATTATGTTTCATATTTTTCTCTAAGTTTAATATTGTGACACGTCATTTGTTATTTAATTAAAATGTGTAAACGCTTTTTTAATTAAACTTATTTGTTAATGGTTTCTTTTAATTTATGGTACCCCATAAGTTGCTTTCTGTTTGAGTAATCTCTCTTAGTCTTGCAGCTTTTTAAATAATTTTAGCGTATTTTATTTCAAGCATAACAAACTATTTTGTACTGATTCTATAAGATGATTTTCTAACTGGATTACAATGTGAAGATTTTTAAATTTACATTGTCTGGTAAAATCCACTTTTGATTCTATTATTGTTAACATTTTTCACACAACTCATTGTGATAGTTTCAGCTAAAATGACAGCAGCATTGAATGACTTCGGGCCTTTGTAATTTCATGTTTAACGAAACAAGTGTGACCTAAAATGTCTAGTACCAAAATGAAAAATAATACTTCTCATCTTATATATTATCGACATGAAATGTAATGTAAATTTACGTACAAATGATCATTTGTGGAAAAAGAGTAGTTAATTTCAGGCAATTTAAAAGGATAATATAACTTTTCTCGTTGTTTCTTTTAAAGCAAGGATACAGATTTTTTTTTTCGTGATACATTAAACAAGTGTGAGCAAATTTAACAATCGTCTCGTAGAGCATCTAATTCGTGGTGTGATGAAGTTATCCTCAACACTCCTCTAATAGCAGCGAACTCAACGCAAACCAACACGTTAGTATTATAGTCTACTGATTTCAGCCTTCGCCAACAGAGTGGCGAGAGTGGAGAAGAGAGATTAAGGTTGTTCTTAAATTGGTGTATTGAGAACTGACGAGGCTGAAATAAGGTGAGTATGAAGCTGCGCTGGAATGCAAGGGCGGGGGAAACGGGATATCCNTTATTATAGTCTGGTGATTTCAGCCTTCGCCAACAGAGTGGCGAGAGTGGAGAAGAGAGATTAAGGTTGTTCTTAAATTGGTGTATTGAGAACTGACGAGGCTGAAATAAGGTGAGTATGAAGCTGCGCTGGAATGCAAGGGCGGGGGAAACGGGATATCCTCGAGAAAATTCCCCGACCAGCGGCATCCTCCAGAACGATTCTCACGTGCGGAAATGTGGGAGTGACCCCGCCGGGATTTGAGCCTGGTTTGCCTTCGTGGGAGGCTAGTAGTCTGATGATATCGTAGCCAGCCAAGAGCGGCTGGAGAAAATAAAACCAAAATTCGCTTTATATACGTAATAAATATTGTCAGCCAAAATGTCTCATTGGGAGCGATATCATTACAGATTAAACCATAAACACGTGCAACAGTAATGAGACAATTACAAACACACAGATACCTTACATGGGGTTCGAACCCACCAAACCTCATACAATAACGTATGGTGCAATCAACTGCATTACGGAGGTCGGTTTTGGAGCATAAACTTCAGATTTAACCAGTCCAATATTTTTGATGATAAGATGTACTAACCTGAAATATTAACAGTTTCATAATTTTTAAAATAAGCGTCCAAAGCAATTAAAACACTTAATTTTACATGACCTAACGTAGCACTATTCGTGCGAATAATTAGGTGGAAATCGGTTGATTGGTTCCTGAGATATGGCATAAAAACATCGTTTTATTATTTGATGCTAACTTAAAAAATTGCGTGAAAAAAGTTTTTGTATGCGATGCTTCTAATGTATACTGTTAGTATAAAAAGTTTGGTTGAATTTCATTAAACTGTTTTATAGATATGAAACACTTATAAAAATATTTATATAGTCACCATTTTGAAAAACAGTGCCTCTTCTCGCTTAAATAAAGTTTACATGGCCCTCTATTGCACTTACTGTGTGCAAAATGTGGTGAAAATTAGTACAATTGTTCCGAAAATATTAGTATTTCAAAAAATGTGCAATATTCTCACCTGGTACAATTTTGCAAAAGGCCGAAGAAAGACTATCTCTGCATGCATAATTTATGCTTATAATGAGTACTGGTGGCGTACAAAATTTGTTTAATTTTCGTTGAACTGTTTATTGTAACATACTGACCTAAGTTAATTACATTAACGACATTAAAAAATGCATGCTACACCTAGAACACGTTATTTTACATATCCTACAGTAGCAAAACTTCAATGGAAAATTTTATGGGAAACGGTTGAATGGTCCTTGAAATATGACAATAATCGTCAACTTTTTTCATGTGACGATCTTCATAAATGGAGGACGAAAAGTTTATATATAAGTACATTCAATGATTGCCATAGACAGGCGTACAGTATACAGTTAATTTAAAATCAGTTACATTGTTTTGCAGATAAGGCACACTAAGATAAAGTGTAATTATAGCCACCACTCTGAAAAAATTGCCTGGAACTCTTGAAACGTATAAATAAATATAACCTACCACAGTAAAACGTCTTGACCGAGTTTGGTGGAAATCGTTTGAATGTCTCCCGAGATGACATAAAAACTTTATTTTTTCATAGGGGGCTATCTTACAAAAGGGCAGAGCAATTAAGCTATGTGCAGACAATTCTGATTGTTATAATAGATAGCCTACTTCCCCCATATAAATTTAATTTAAAATAGGTTCCGTAGTTTTGTATATATAATATACTAAAATTAAATATCTCTATGGCCACTATTTTGAAAATAAGTGCCTGACCCACTCACAACATATCAGTTTACATGAACTGCTGTAGCGCTACTTGTTGGCCAAATTTGGTGGGAATCTTTAGTTTTCTCCAGAGATATTCCGTATAATTTATAATTAGTTATGTAATTCTACCTTACAAAAATACGGACAAAAGGGACTTCGTGCAGACACGTATTATTGTTGTAATATACTCCTCGCATACAACGATAAGTTGAAATTGATTACATTTGTTTCAACGTTATAGCGTACAAACAAAAAATAGCTTTATGACAACCTTTATGAAAACCAGTGTCTTACTTACTTAAAACATAAGTTTGCATCACCTGTCGCAGTATTTCTTGTTTGTCGAATTTTAAAAGAATCAGTCAATTGTTTCCCGAGATATTACACAAAAAACTTTATTTATTCGTGTGGCGCCATCTTACAAAATGGCTGAGAAAAGAGGTTATATGTTGACATATATGATTCTTCTAAAATATACTTTCAGCATACAATATTTGTTCGAAATTGGTCGAACGGTAGGCCCTATGGTTTATTTACCAAATAAACATAATATATTTGTATATCCGCCATTTTTTTAATAAGTGTCTTTTAAATATGAATTACATAACTTTATATGTCCTACAATTATTTCTTGTCAATTTGGCGAGAATTGGGTGAGTAGTTTCCGAGATATAACATGAAGCCTTTCGTTTTTTCGTGTAATGCTATCTTCCAAAACGGCTGATCAACAACAATATCCATCTCTTGATTCAATGCTTAGATGATGCATTGCTAACGTACAAAATTTCATCATTTAAATCGGTTGAATGGTTACCGAGATATGGCATATCACCCTAAAGTTTAAAATGGCCGTCATTTTGAAAGTCGAAACCTATAGAAGTCAGAAGTTTGTACAAAGTAATACATGTGTAGCGAGTTTGGTGAGATTCAATTAACGCGTTCAAAAGTTTTTAGGGGAGAACACACACAGGTACAGAGTCGCGCTCAGACAAACCACACACACGCACACACACACACACACTCAAATAAGTACATTTAGATTTTTCTGTAGAATTACGGGAACTTTTACGGAGATGCACAGCTAATTTACGGAAAAGAACTTCTTAATGACGAATAACGGAAATAAGATCCGTAAATGTAAAATATGGAAGCTCTTCGTATTCTTATGCCTTCGATTTTTAGTCACGAACAATGCAGATGACACTACTCGAAGCGTATAAACTCACATCTTCGCAATACTACTTCCTGTAAACTAGTAGTAGGTGAGTGCGAATCACTCATGGAGTGCCAATTCCTTGATTAGTAATTTTCAAATTCCGCTACAGGACAAAACCACGCAGTGAATAACGCACATAAAGAAAATAAAACAATATTTTCGTAACCTCGTTTTATAAACCGCAAGTATAGTAAGCGCCCTAACACGACTTGAAACTAAGACAGACGCTTTCGTCACTTTCCTATAAAATCAATATTTACGAAGTACTTCGTTTAAAGGTGGGGTAGGTGAGTGGTTCGAGTTATAAATAGGAAATTGTTCGATTTGTGTTCAAATCCCTCTAATGGACAAAATGTTTAAGTTTTTATTATTATTTCTCGGTTATACACAGTGAAATACATTACGAAAATAAAACTCTTTTTCTTACTCCTGTTTGTAAACCTGAAATAGAAAAAGTCGCACACACACCAACATAAGCTACGAGGTGCGTGCACTATTATACAACAATTCTGTATTTACAACGCTACTTCTTGTAATAGTGTGGCAGGTGAGTGAATAGTGTGTTGAAATGTCAAAATATTATTCCTAGTTCGAATCCCGCCACCGGACAACATTTTTTATAGTCATTTTTATACACAGTGAATCACCCACATAACGAAAGTAAAATGTTTTGTTGTTGCCCCTATTTATAAATAGCAGATTTAAATAAACAAATTTACAAGTTTATGGACAGGTTCCGTGAATTCACGGAGATTTATGTGCAATTTACGAAGAGAACGTTATTAAAAAAAAACAGGGAGACCGTAATATAACCCAGATATCTGATTAATTTGTGGTCGGTATTTTCCGTAATTTTACCGACATTTTTCTAACAGTGTAGGCTAAAAGTTATATTTTAAAAAATTAAAGTTACATATTATGATAACCTCCTTCTTAGTTGATCGGAATGACAAAAATTGTTCTTAAATAACGTGTGAAACTATAAGGAAAGATAAATCAAAACTATATGTGTTAGGTTTGCGAGCAACCGGAATAAAATCTCGATCTTGAGAACAAGTCATATATAGAACAATTTGTCTGAAATGGCTTGGTTTTCTGTTCAAGGAAGGTGATTACTTTTTTAAGGCCGTGCTTAAAAATTCCTTTCAACTTATTTGCATAATTTTGCCAATTGTCAATAGAAAGTACCACGTGACGAATGAACACAATGTATAAATTGTATAGCTATCAAAAGTAAATGTCTGAAGCCAAAGTAAAATATGTACTGTTTACGATAACGTGAGCACTTTTTAAATCCCTCCCAGCAGACATGATAAAAAATTATACTTCATTGCGGCCCCAGACATTAACTTTTGAGAGCTATAAAATACATACACTATGTTTATTGATCACATGGCAATAATTACGTCATAGTCCATTTACGGCTATTTCCAACTTTTCTGAAGCGCTGCTAAAGTTCTACTTCCAGGATATCTCTCCGCCTCGTGCAACCAGAATGACAACGCATCGCATTATTGCGCAACCAGTTAGATAGTATATTGGATAAGAACTATTTCTTACTAGGCAATACCAACAAACATATTGTCTCCCTCTATTTTTATTCACATACATGATAAATGAAATATTGTAATTTATAGATATAATATAAGTAAAATTCCAACGTAACGAAAAACCAGGTACTTTAATGTAAACAGAAGAATAAAAGGCTTGCGATATATGACATATTTAGCAAACGACCAAACACGTCATACATGGGGTGATTTTTCACAGATTAGTTCAAAAACTGTGGGGAAACCGCGAATAGGCTATAACAGTCGCTAAAGGGACTTTAAAGCACGATCTTAAAATGTGCTCACTTTACTTGGAATAGCCTATATTAAAGAACCGTTTGGATAATTCGAAGGAGAGCGAACTTCGAGTAAATGCATTTCTGTTCATAAGTATTGTAGCTAAAATAATTAAAGGAATTTCATAGTGAACATGCAGGAAGAATTTCAAGAAACCTCTTTTATCTTGAGGAAGGGAATATAAGCAAGAAGAACAGCAGTGCGCGTTTTATTGCTATTAACAAAATGCCATTTGTTCACAATAACGTATTGGGTATAGCATATTCAGTGCGTTTTCAAAGGTCGCAGTGCTAATGCCGAAGTTTCTGCTGCGCCTCCCTATGACGCAACAGAAACTGTAGTCCCGTGCAGTGTGTGTGTGTGAAAACTTGTTTTTACCATTCTTTGTGTATACATTCACCGTTATACTTGCAGAAGAAGTACTGTGCAAATGGTAATCACCACAAAATTTGCTTACTGAAAAAACCGTAAAAGCTTTCTCTTGCAGAATAAATGTTTATCAACGAGGATTATTACAACTGTGCTTGTTTGTTTCGTGTATTTTAATAAATACTGCACAATAATTCAGAAAGGCGTGAACTGAGACGTAAATTGTGGTAAATGGCTTCAGCCTTCAGCCGTCATCTCTCTTTCATATTTATTCTCGCCAGAAACAGAACACGTATGTCAGCCCCGATGTTTGTCATATTTGATCATTTGGAATAATAGTCAAAAAATATATTTATTTTAGCCTCGACGTTTGCTCCCGAGTGCGGTGGTACATACACATTTGTGTGTTACTTACATGGCAATATTTATTTTAGAAGTTGGGTAAGGGATAATAAAATTGCTGAAAGGAAAAAGTAGCTAGCTACTTTTACTCTCTTCACCTTGAAAAGCCTATTACATTGAGTCTTATAATAGACACAACAAAAATATTAAATTGGCACCTACGCTGAAGCAGATTGTTCGGAATACTGACACACGGGTACAGAGGATTAGTCAATNCGGAATACTGACACACGGGTACAGAGGATTAGTCAATTATGTTTAGTGTCCTAGTTAGGCCTATTCATCTTTACCCGGTGAATCAGATTTAACATTTATTGCAGCCAAAAAAANTAGTGTCCTAGTTAGGCCTATTCATCTTTACCCGGTGAATCAGATTTAACATTTATTGCAGCCAAAAAAAAAGGGTGGGAGGGGAATATCGTTACACGCCACCCCTCTGTGTCGTTTTGGAACGGGTGGCGAGGCCCGCACGCTTCGTCACTGTCAAGGGCATCACTGGTAGCCAGAGAAACGCACAGTTACATACGAGCCGACATAGATGATCGACGCATGCCTGATTCGGCTATCGGGACTCGTGCCGCTCCTGTTCGTGAGCGGATTGAATGCCTGGGGTTATCACTGCAAGGATGTTCCGGTCATCTCCCTTGTCTCTCTCAGCGAGACTCCGTGTGTTGGGAACCTTCTTGATGGGGCCAGCTGGTCTCTATAAACCGCGACTACTTTCCGAGGNTCAGCGAGACTCCGTGTGTTGGGAACCTTCTAGATGGGGCCAGCTGGTCTCTATAAACCGCGACTACTTTCCGAGGTGTTAGTTGGCATTCTGCAGCCTTGTACTGCAGTGAGCTCCAAATGTGCAAAACTACACGAGCATTATAACTTAGATGAGTCTGGCATAAAGACCCCTGGCACAGGCCGTTCATGCGGCCACATTGTATCCCGGTGACATTGACCCGTGACCTTGACCTTTTACCATTGGACTGGAATGACCTTGAAACCAAAAATTGCAAAAATTCTAAAAATCACAAAAATTATACAAGTTCTATAAAAATTACCCATTTCTCAAATATATATCTGCGAAACCATGGGAACTATACGCACGCGTTGTAAACAAACGGAACACAGAACCAGTAACACCAAATTCCTACAAATTGTCTCTTCGTAAAAGAAATCAATTTTTGCGCTTGTATCGTCTTAAAAAATGTTCCCCTACGGATTTGACCGGGGCCGTGGTGGTGTAGTGGTTAGACTATTCACCTCTGAAGTAGGCGAACCGGGTTTAATTCCGGGAGGGGTTGCTCCCCAATTTTCGCATTTGGAACGATGTCGGGGCACTCCCGGATTTTCGTAAGTGGGAATCGTGCCGAACGATGCCGCTGGTCAACGGGTTAACTCAGATATCTCCCGTTTCCCCCAACCCTTTATTCTGACGCTGCTCCATAATTACCTCGCTTCACCCTCGTANTTAACTCAGATATCTCCCGTTTCCCCCAACCCTTTATTCTGACGCTGCTCCATAATTACCTCGCTTCACCCTCGTAGGCTCTCAAGACCTCAATGTTAAGAGCCGCTAAAATCCCTTCACTCACTTACAAATTTGACCCTGCCGAAAATTTGTTTTCTAGCTATGATTATACTAACATGACAGCACAAGCGGTCGTCTTTTCAAAGATAGTGGGTCNGCCGAAAATTTGTTTTCTAGCTATGATTATACTAACATGACAGCACAAGCGGTCGTCTTTTCAAAGATAGTGGGTCGGCGGCTAGAAAAATGTCTGGGGAAATCATCGGACTGGTGTTGGTTCAGTATCATATACATAATTTTTGTGACCGATAAATAAGTAAATATGGTCACATCAACATGTAGAGCTACACAGGGTGTGTCAGATGTAGAGTAGTCAGAGACAAACACAGCTCAAAGTAGAACATGTCACTAAATAATATAGAGAATTTTGCAATGATTTCTATCTCTCTCTCCCTCCCTCCCTCTCTNACAAACAATACGTTCCGTTGTTACAATCAATAAGATGCAGGCTTTGTGTTCAGTGATCAGTGATATTAGCCAGTCGTAACGTAGAGCAGTAACGTGTTTTATGAATCGATTAGCCCAGCGAAGGTCAACGGGCACTGAGCCGGTCAAGTATAGCATTCCTGAGCATAATGTAGACAACTGTGTACAGTCCATTCACGGTTACTTAAAACTTTTCTGAAGCCCTGCAAAAGTGCTACTTTCAGGATATTCCTACGCATCATGCAAACAAAGCTTAACCAAGTATAGAAAATTGCAACCAAAGTGACAGCACACCGCATTCGTGCGCATCCAGTGTAATAATAATTTGCATAAGGAGTATTTCTTACCAGACATTTCACAATACACAATATAATTTATATGTCAAATTAAAGTAAAAGAATGGGTTAATAAAAAAAAACAAGTTATTTTTATGTTATCAAAAGGTTCGTGATACATTTAGGATAAAACCAAGCACGTCATACATGGGGTAATTTTTCAAAGGTAAAATTCAAAAAGAGTGAAGAAGCAGCGAATAGACTGTACACTGGGCATGAAAGGGATTTGAACACATTTTTACTTGGGGTTTTGCATACTCAGTCTGGNCAGCGAATAGACTGTACACTGGGCATGAAAGGGATTTGAACACATTTTTACTTGGGGTTTCGCATACTCAGTCTGGCTGGCATTGAAGCGATGAGAAAGGAAAGCAAGTGAAGACGCGCGCAGTACAGAAGTCTTGTTCACAGCCGGCCCGGCGCAGGGAAAGACGGTCGATAGCACGGCCGGAGACTCGGGCGCCCTCACACAACTCACTAATCAACCCGGCGGACGGCGAGGTCCACAATGAGACATTTCCATCACGTCATTACGTCGCGCTGACGAGTTGGTTGGCTCCCTCTCCGCCTGCCCGGTGGCGCTCTCCCCCCTACTATCCAGGGAACGACCTAGCGACCTCTGGCGCGTCTGCCCCCGCGACTGCTGCCAACGTGCGGGCACTAGGCCACACCGGCAATAAGGTTGCGTCCTTGAATCTAACTAAGTTTGTTTTTGGCGGAACCAAA
>NQII01009142.1:20313-45673 GCA_002778355.1 Clitarchus hookeri
TACTACTGGTTTGCGGCCCTACACCGCGTAGAAGCAGTAGTTCGGTGCCGCAGGGACTTCTGCCCGCAAGATTAGTTCTCTCATGGCAGTCAGCCTATTGGGCCTCCAGAAAGACGATAGCAACATGCCAATGCAGTACAACTTGTTGACAGTGGAACATTTTTATATCTAATATTTCTAATTAATCTTTCTGAACATAACTCTAGCAAAAAAAAAAAAAATGTAAAAATATAAAACCGTTTATTTTATTTTTTGGATGTGTGTCTTTCAATTTTTTTTTTGGCGTCACGATAACATTACTGGATTTAGTTTCGCAAAACGTTCGTTGTTATATCGGCCTTTAAAATTTAAATCTAGGATGTAGGCCTACGTCATTCACGCGGTATAAAAAAATAAGCTGAAATTTAAGGGAGTGTTTTCTTTCCAAATTGTCACTACCCTGAGTTACGTGACTGTACTGGCTTAGTGTAATTTACCCTGTTGCCTTTTACATAACAACATATGTGTGTTATAAACACGCTTCAATTCCGGCGGCCAGGAAATTTTTTTTTAATTAAATACCAAACACAAAAATTTTAATTAATTAAACCTGAAAGATTCGTAGACTCGTCTCTCTCACCACTTTTTTTTTCTTCCCACGCACACAGTTTGTCAACGCAGTCACTGACGACTGAAATACCCAAAGAAACGCTGCAAGTGAATTCCGAAAGGTAGTTTAGTGTCCCGTCTAATGAAAACTGCATTTTTTATATTGGCATCCACTGAAACTGGTATATTTTTACTACGCATTTATAAAAATATAAATTAGTATTATTTCATATCTTATGTATATATTTTTCAAAGTTTCACAGTGAAAATTGGTCGATGCATTCACGCTAATTATGCCGGGTGTGCAACGATGATTTTTACTTGTGTCGAGAATATACAGGGCGTAATAAAAGAAGAAACTAGTAAGGGCATTTAAAAAAGCTCCAATTAATCGTGCACAAAAATATATGTCATTTTTAGTCCTCTCTTTTCCAGGATGCTATTTGCAGACAATAATATCAGACAGACAGTTTATTGGCACATATATGCTAGCCGTAGTTAAAGCCTACTATCACCCAGCCAAATAAGCGCCACTTCAAGGTGTCATGGTAAAATATCATCACTCATAATTTTTTTAGTTATTTAAATTTTAGTTGTAAGAATTAATTCAATACCACATGCCTCTCTCCATAAAGGGCCTATGTAAAGTTATTCAACTGTATTTACGTTCAATTCCTTGCAAAATGACAGCCGTGACGGACGCTATTGGTGTACGTATTCACGGTTAAATTATAAGTTGGCTTAGTTCATTCTATCTACCAATAATGTATTATACCACAATATGTACACTGTAACATTTTCGTGTACCAAATGCCTTGTATTCAAGCGTAATCCAAACGACATTGTAGTGTTGACAGTAAAAATATTATGTTGTAACTACGTTGACTTTCGCTCTAACGTGTGCCAAACGGAAAGAAACCAGTTAAGCTAACAGGGATTTAAACGTTACGCATTTAATGGTATCGTAAAACATGCCGCTATTTCTCCTTATTAGTTGATAACATTTTCTGTGCTCACTCCAATAAATATCTGCATTATAGGCTGTTTATGGTCAATTGAGCAGTTTTTAAATGAACATTTCAAAAATACCCCTAACCCTTCCTGCAGATATTTTAACAGGAACACAGACCGGCATGCGCTCGGTAAGGTTCGTAAGGACCAAGAAATTGAGTTCCTTGTTTCAACATCGAATCAAAAGTGTTGGGTAAACGTTTATGAAAACTTCAATTATTTATTTTTCTTTCAGTTTTTAATGCATATAAGTGTAAGAATAAATAAGTATTTTATATTTACTTTTCTAATAGTTACACAGGTTTACTTCACCGACATATAAATAAAGTAATCAGGCTTACGGCAATGTTAACTCTGCATGTTATTGGGAGAATACGCAATAAGTATAGAAGTAAATCCTACGCAGGGCTTTAAAAAGTGCTCAAATTACCGTGGACAGGCTATAAAATATGTGTAGGTGCCTGGATGCGGTTATTTGAAAGGTTCATTAAAAAAATACTTAATTAACCCCAAGACAGCTATACCATTATCGTATCAGTTTCATGTTACATTGGATGGACCTGGAAGAATGGGGACATTTTCTTTGCAAAAAACACAAGACATTTGCCACCCAGTTTCACTGTTTCTTCACAATCGCCAAACAAGTAGTGGCCTCAGCTATATCGGCAGCGTTGATGTCCCACGACTCTGGTTGGTGGAGCCTCCAGTTCCATTAAGGCCTCTTTCACGCGATTTTTATTAGTTCTATACCATGGTGCGGCTGCAGTAGTTCATGCCAGGGCGATGCCACCAGACTCGCGTTTCCAAATCCAGCGCCTGTGTCAGTGCATCCAGCATTCTGCTCGGTACTAACAGGTCTGTCACGTCTCGAAGTTAAGGCGCCCGTCTACCTGGCTCTTGAACTGCGTTGCAGAGTGTTCGAAATACACGTTTTTCAACGAAACTATTAAGCGTGCTTCCAACGTGCTGATCTACGAAAAGAACACACACTTCTGACGAGAGCTGTATAGTACTTTCAAAATATCACGTACGTTAGAAACATCAATTCAGAATACTCAAAAACCGCTAAAAACGGCCTTTCCAAGGCGCTGTAGCTCAAAATGCACGCATCAGATACATAAAAAACTTCTATAGGCGCCTGCACTGAACCTTCCTAAAGACTTCCCACTAATAAAATAATATGGTCACCGCTGAAAGTCCCATAGGTACACGCAGCACGACGAGAACACAGCACGCCAGTTCAGAGCCTTGCGCTTAGCGGCGATGGCGTACTTGATGCGCGTGGCAGTGTCGCCCTTATCGCTCCCGCGCTTATCGGCCTAAACGTGGGAAAAAGTTCCAGGTAGACGGGCGCCTTAAACGTAGTTGTTGGCTTCCACTAGCAAGTTAACTGTTGGGACGTCTTAAGTAGACAATCCTACAGCGAAAATGTAGCCTAACCACGCAATTTTCCAGCAGTGCTTTCTGTAACGGTTCTCCTAGTCGTTGTGATTGGGCCTTGTTTTGGCATGGTTGCCATGACGCAGTTTTCTGAAGCGGAAGAATTGCTCCAGACTCGTAGAGCTCCGTAACAGACGCTACATTGGACCACTCCAGTTAACGTATCCCTGTTCTGAAGTGAAGATCCCAACTCCACCGGATAGTCTTTAGGTGGTAGGTGTTTCATTCTTCTGACCACCTGTTTAAAGTCGAGACTACCTCGAATCGACGCTGACATTAACTCTGCTGTTACCGATCATTGCAGAGAGAGAGAGAGAGTGTGTGTGTTAGTGTATGCAAAGCAAACATGTTTGTATTTTCATGCCACAGGGTCATTTTTATTTAGTGCTCTTAGAAAATAATGCAAAGAAAATGTGTTTATGAAAGTACACAGTGTAGTTGTTGATAACAAAATATTTTGTTTAGATTATTAGCGAGGCGTGTTTGAGGAAACGAAACTATGAAGCTAGTTAAACTCCAGAAAAATAAGGAATGATAATGAAGAAATGAGATAACACAATGAGATAAGAGGGCAGAGAATCTAAACGAAAATGTAAAATGTAATAAAAAAGAAAATTCATGAAAAAATAGTTGTTCAGGTGGACATAAAGCTATTAATGGTAGTGACAATTAATGACGAAATTGTTGTGTGTGTGCATCATATAATGGGACAAGAATTGAGGTCTCTGAAGAAACAGTAGAAGTAGTAGAAAAAACATTGCATCAACCAGACAGTGGCTGTGTTGCTGCATGTAAAAGAATAAACACCAGGCAAAGCATAAGCTAAGAACCGCATATAATTGGGTGGGGGGCGCATCATATCTTTTTGGGCAGTAATAAAGACGCCAGCAATTTGTAAGTATGGCGTGGAGCGGCAGGTTTTTAGAGAAGTTATGCTGAAAAAACATTGCAATAAGTTTTACTCTCTACTAACGAAAGCTTTATTTCGCCAGTTTACTTCACGGTGGCGGTTGGAGAAGAGTCTTCTTTCTATATTTGAAAATTGTGTCTAACTCAAAAGACTATGACGTAAAAACATTAAATTTAAAATTCTTGATAAATGCGTCCTTTACTTTTCACAACTGCATATTAATAATTCACGTTGACCATTTATTTCCTAACTTTTCTGATTATTTCATTCTCTGGTTTGACATTATAAATTACGTAAAAAATGTTGATGTTTTTATTTTATTAAAGATACCCCCCTTCGACGTCAATTATAAATTTTTTTTAAATAGTATTTTGTGCACCCGTAAACTTTTTAAATTTATTCCGAAATCTTGATTTGTTGGATATCCAACATATGCGTTTGGAAATCGTACGTCCTTGGTCGACCGTAAATTCTTCTGCTTTGGATTTATAAAAGTAGTGAGTTATATGTGCTACTTGACACAAATGAACCAAGTGAAATTCATGGTTAATATCATATGTTCTCATAATGAAGTTCTGTCTTTGACTTTCTGTTCGTGTAAAGCAGTCTTGTGTAACCTGAATATTGTTGGGTTTGACTTCAGGCCAAGTGAATGTCTGACTAAGCAATAATTTAACGTAGTTTGCCATATCTCTGTAATTAATCAAGGCGCCAAAGCAAAAGCGAAACGCCACGCATCGATAAGTTCGCCAACATTCCTCTTACTGTTAAGTGTACTTCCTTTTAATTACCAGTTCATACTATAATTTGACGGCTGTTACATTACACAGTACTTTAGTTATAGTTTGCTCGTTTCCTATCTCCTTTGAAATAATCCTCACTTCTACTGAACCTACCGGAATCATTTCCATTTTGATCCAGGATTCATGTGACGGCGAATGTTGTGATGCTCTTGATGGTGACATAGTTCAACCCTACCGAAATTCGCTGGGATGATATGGTTGCAGATCTATCGTCTGTCTGGTGTTGAACCGGCATTCGTCACCTGCTTTCATCCGCATGTGGGAGGCAGACAAATATCGAGTTATGTGTTAGTCAAGGGCTGATGACTTTCTAACAAACTACAGCTTGAGCGCCAGTGTAGTGTTCAGCTGTTTGTAACGTCATATTTTAGTCTGTTGCTCTAGCGTCTTGTTTTTTATTATCTGGCGGTACTGCAGTATAAGCATTGCATGGCAGTAATTATTCGTGTTCTAATGTGTTTCTTTTGTGTTTCATCCTAATGCAAACATGAGTGGAAGCGAGAGAGACTTAGGTGTGACAGACGAACATAGTGTACGCAAACGGAAAATCCTACTGAATATGAGAAAAATTAAATTAAAATGGCCAAAAAAAAAAAGTTGAAGCACACACGAGATACAAAGGAAAACATGTGCCAGTCAAAAACACATGGATTGTCACGCGCGTAAGATGTACTTTTCTATGTTTTCCCAAAACTAATATAGACTTTCCACTGTAAGAACCGGCTTTCTTGTCATTCAGTACGCTATTACGACAATATTATCCTTTAAATATGAGCTGATGTCATAAAGTGAAAATTATTCAATTAAATTTCACAAAGACGTGAAGTAAATAACATAACCTTTCCGTCCCACTCATAATGCAAACTTCCTAACATATAACCCATCCTACAATAGTTTTTTTAATTTGGCAGTGGAATTTATTGACTTTCATGTGGGTATATTTTATTGCAGTTTGCTGGGATGTCGTGGAACTTTGTGAAGATATCAATACAATTCACAAAATTCCACGACATCCCAATTAAGGATGAACAAGACATATTTATCCAGGGACTCTTACACATACACGATATTCGGAGAAGACGTGCAACGAAAGAATCTCCACGGGTGAACACATCCAGTTATAAATACCACTTGGATGGTAGGCAATTCACAGGTGAATATATGTTTGAAATATTTAGTTTCTGGTTTTGATGTAACAACCAAAGGGGTAAGAAGACGCACAAAGCTTAAACAAGCAGGACAAACCCCAAAATACAAAAGGAACAGGTTAGTCAAATATAGCCTTCCTACTACCACTGAACTTAAAATGAGGGAAAATACTGAGTCGTTCCCATTGAAAAAGTCCCATTATTGTGGGAAAAATATGTATTACTTGAGTGCTGGCCTAAATTAAAAAATCAATGGATAAATCATACCTTGAAAAGTATGGCGATAATGTCAGCTGTTCTTTTCACCGGTCGTTTTACTGGGAGAACTTCAACTGCAGGTTTGGTTGACCCCAGGTGGGCACCTGTTGCATTCGTGAAGAGATTAACTTGAAAATAAAATCGCCCCATTTAAATGAGGTGGCTTGTACAACGGTGGTTGAGTTTATGGTCCATGCGCGCAGGAGTAGGACATTATATTAAGCATTATATAAACAACTGCCTTTATGTTTACGATGAAGTCGTAAGTCGTAAAAGTCCAGATTAAGTGTGTTCGTTATTGAATGACAATATAAAGCGGGTTCCAGTACAGGTCGCAGAACTACATATATCCAGCATTTCTTCCATGTAAGAGGGCATTCGTAGATGTATCCCACGTGACAGGGAATTTGGAGTTACATCAGAACGATTGCAGAAACACGATAGATCTTTCAGCATTTATGAAGTACTCGAGGAAATCATTAAAAGTAGCAGGCCAGGAAAATTCATTGTTAAAAAAGATAAAGGATCAGACATTGTGGACTTTAAGAAGTGGTGGAAAAAAATTATATAAAAAAAACAGCAATCTCCGAAGAAAGCAAACACACAAGCCAAGAGAGGAAAGGGTAACAATTGACACTAGAAACCTTTATCATTTTATGTACAATCATGACATGTAAGGTTACATTGCTACCTTCGAACAATCAATGACTTGATTCATCGTGCATGTTGTATGAGTCTTAGAAGAGGGCTCATAGTTCTGCCAGAAAGATGGGCATAAACATCGGGAAAAGTTGCCGTCAAAGCATCCAAGGTTAAATATTTCAAAAACTTAAGAAGTATGTTCCTAGTGAACACAAGGATTTTGTGGGAACATTCTTGGATGGCCAGTAGATTAGAACATTGTAAATGCGTAAATCCACAGTTTTTTCGACGTGTGTGTGATACGAGGGTACAGGGATACGACGAGGAATATGTATGAACATGTTTTCGTTGACCTGACCAGAGGATAAAATGGACAAAATGTATTGCAAAAAAATGCCGTGCTTTATTTTGTTTTAGTAATTATTTGTAAATAGTTAATAATATATATTAAGTAACAGTATTTCAAAAGCTGTAAAATAACCATTAATATGCCTGCACATAAAATAAAAAAACATATTTAACAATTTATAGTGCTTTCATTTGGATTAATAAGGTATTTTTTTAAATACCTTAAAAAACTATTAAAAAATGTACAAAAAATCTTTGTGCTACGGAAAATTCGGAGATATGTTTTAGAGGTTCAGCAATACGTTCATATTGCAAAAATTATTTTAAGCTATCGCAAGCAAAAATAAACAATTTATTTATATTTCCCAACAATTAACAAATCACGATTCGACTTCACACATCTTACTGCCTGTAGGTACACATAACTTGTACCTTAGGCCTAGATGAAGAAAAATAAAAATACTTCACATGTAATTTGAAAATCGAAGTAATGTGATTGAAATCAAAGCCGAGCAGGACTTGAAACCACAATGTTCATGTAATAAATCAACATTTAAAGATTATGAGCTACGATCGAAAGACAGAAAATGCTTACAACGTGACACAGTAAGTGTCTCACAAACCATCAGTCCTGTATAGAGTTGCCAGATTGTGCAAGAACAATTTAAGAGGACGGAAGTTTGCACAAAGAAATCTGTTTCCATTTTCATGCAGGAATTTAGTAATGTGTCATGGGTGCGAATTCAGGAACATTATGTACATGCAAGTTAAATGCATATGCCTAGCTTTAAGTTTACGCCAGGGTGTGATTATATTCTAAATTAACTCATTTTACTTGTTCAGTTGAATTTATTTCAGTACTTTTGTATTTTGCAAATATATTGAAATATTGCTTTGAATACTTAACGACTATAACTATACAGTTTTCCTTGAATATATATGGTGTCAAAAAAATTCATAATGGATTTTCTTCAGATTACAACCACCCATAAACTTATGTATGTGTATATATATACATATATACTTAAATATTTATATAATCTCTATAACCTTTGTGTACATACCAATAAAAAATTCATTTTCTTCGTGTAGCTAAAGAAAATACCTTTAACAGAGCTAATATTTCGGTTATATTTTTTTTTCTTACACGTTCGGGACGCGTTTGTAAATAAGTAATATTGTCTTGACATCAAATAATATATTCCTAGTAAATTTCGGATTTACCAATTAAGAAATTAAAGTATAATTTTGAACCAAAGTATTTTCTCCGTTATATATTTATCATGTTTGGATGTAAAAATAAAGCCACATTGTTAACCACGTATATTTCTTAATGTATGTGAAATACTGCCAGTTAACTTACGGTAGTCTAAGCTCTCTGATAAAAAGTTTATACTTTTTAAACATTAACTCCGTGAAATGTTTCATAATGTTCACCGATTCTTTAAGGAGCAAGACAAAATGGCTGTGTATGTTTCTGTGTGTGTGTGTGTGTGTGTGTGTGTGTGTGTGTGTAGAGAGAGAGAATGCGGTAAATATGGATTCACTTAAATGCAGCAAATGCACTCTCTCATCATTATATTCTTTATGCACAATTAATGTGTTATCGCAGAGGAATAGNCTTTATGCACAATTAATGTGTTATCGCAGAGGAATAGCATATCAGAGTGCTTTCTGAAGTCGTGTGAATGATAAAACTCCCCCTTTCCCACTCAAACAAACCCAACTGAGGTGCCCTTAATTGAAGGAAAGTGAACCAGAAAGGTTCTATAATTGACGTGCATTNACATATATACTTAAATATTTATATAATCTCTATAACCTTTGTGTACATACCAATAAAAAATTCATTTTCTTCGTGCAGCTAAAGAAAATACCTTTAACAGAGCTAATATTTCGGTTATATTTTTTTTTCTTACACGTTCGGGACGCGTTTGTAAATAAGTAATATTGTCTTGACATCAAATAATATATTCCTAGTAAATTTCGGATTTACCAATTAAGAAATTAAAGTATAATTTTGAAGCAAAGTATATTCTCCGTTATGTATTTATCATGTTTGGACGTAAAAATAAAGCCACATTGTTAACCACGTATATTTCTTAATGTATGTGAAATACTGCGAGTTGACTTACGGTAGTCTAAGCTCTCTGATAAAAAGTTTATACTTTTTAAACATTAACTCCGTGAAATGTTTCATAATGTTCACCGATTCTTTAAGGAGCAAGACAAAATGGCTGTGTATGTTTCTGTGTGTGTGTGTGTAGAGAGAGAGAATGCGGTAAATATGGATTCACTTAAATGTAGCAAATGCACTCTCTCATCATTATATTCTTTATGCACAATTAATGTGTTATCGCAGAGGAATAGCATAACAGAGTGCTTTCTGAAGTCGTGTGAATGATAAAACTCCCCCTTTCTCNGAAGTCGTGTGAATGATAAAACTCCCCCTTTCTCACTCAAACAAACCCAACTGAGGTGCCCTTAATTGAAGGAAAGTGAACCAGAAAGGTTCTATAATTGACGTGCATTAGTTCCTCTACGGCATCTTGCTTTGCAACGATCTCAGACACCATTTAATGACCGACAACCTCTCAAAAACAATTTGTTGCTTTAAGAAAAAAACTCAAAATAAAAATATTTTTAAAAATGCGTTTATAAGCGCAGCTGTTTTGGGAATATCGCACAGTAAACTACAATATTGGACTCAAAAGAATTTATTCAATTAATTTTCACTCACCTGAAAAAATGTCGGCTAGCAGATACACAGACTACTATGAGCACTTTCAGAAATCTGCCCCATGAAAAATAAACAATTAAGCCGCGATTAAACAAAATAATATTTGAAATTGTTTTCGTCTTATTTTTATTGTTTTTTAGGACCGTGACTGTGGTGATGAATAAAGTTATAAAAAATAACACAGATCTTTACACAAATTCAGTCTAAACTTCTTACGTAACACGATGAAAGGAATATTGCACCAAATTTAGTATTCAGAAATTATATAAACAAACACAGAAATTTGTATAAGAGCACATATAAGCCAAAGATTTAACAAGTAAAATTGTATCTAAAAAAGTGAGCGTTAAGTTTCAATTATGTTTTTTTTTGTGACTGCTCTTATTCTGATATAAAGAAAAAAATACTCATTGTGAAATTAGGGCTAGCAAAAAATGTTTTGCATAAGAGAGACATTGTGTATAGAAATATATACGCAAATATAGATTCATATATTTTTATATNGCAAAAAATGTTTTGCATAAGAGAGACATTGTGTATAGAAATATATACGCAAATATAGATTCATATATTTTTATATTTATTAAACATTTAACTTGGGCAAGTTTTGGGAAATATGACAACCTAATATTTCTTGAGTGATTTCTCGAAATATTATATCTACACTGCAATTTCATATTAATGGAAGGAATGGATCACTCAAATAACGGTGCTTACTAATAATGGAAAAGTGTGGAATGAATCACTCACGGAAAACTCTACGTGCAAATACATTTTACGACTTTTGCTAATTCACATTCAGGAATTCATCATTAGATACAAGTAACCATAAACAAAATCTACTTTATCACCATTATATAAAGTTTGACATGATTTTTTTTATAGTATGTCGTCCCTTTTCTTTACCAAAAAAAAATNACTTTATCACCATTATATAAAGTTTGACATGATTTTTTTTATAGTATGTCGTCCCTTTTCTTTACCAAAAAAAAATTTTTTTTTACATTATTCAATTTATTCACTAATACGTAGACATTTATTAATTAAATTAATCATTTAATTCACACGTTAATGTTATGTTTTTCGGACGTTGCAGCAGTAGAGACATTTGGTGTGACAATTACTTACGAATTACTTACAACTGAACCTACGAGAACAGTTTCTGCTGGCCTATGACTTAAGCACAAAATAATTTATAAAATATAGGTGTGTCAACAGAGACCAGAAGCATTACCCAAGGAAAGTTTCTATCTGTAATGTTGCTAACTTCTGAGATTGCACTGTGCCAATCATAATTTTTACCTATTTTCATTAACTCGTAAGTGAACAGACATACTCGCAAAACCATTTTACGGAGCTTAAATAAACTTATATTTGCTAGATTTAAAAGGCATAACTACGAAGGAGATGTTAAAAATTTAAGGAATAATTTATGAAGTAGCAGAGTAATTTCGTAATGTTTCATGAATTTATTAATTATATAAATTACACAGTTATATTTGCACTTTGGTTGAAGCAATATAAATATTACGAAAACTCCGCAGTGAGTTAAATTAAGCGAAAAATAAAAACATAATAACATCCACAACCGGGGTGGGACTTTAAACACAAAAAATCTCGATGGTATGCGCTCTTTAAGGTGGCCGCCTGGTTGAAGGAATTTTGTACGTCTGAGGCCTAAACGAGTGGGAGCGCTAGTGGTGACCGAGACATTCGCATCTACTCTCTCCTCGCCTCTTAGGGCAAAGCACTGAACTGGCCCGCAGCCTTGCCGTCGATAACGCGCCTCTATGAGACTTTCAGCGGAGACCCTCACATTTTATGAAGTAATAATAAAAATGAAAGTTTGATGCAAGACCCTATTTTTTTTTTTTATGTTTTATACCGGAATGTTAATACCTAAAAATGACTGTAAAATCACCCGTTTCAGCTATTTCTCACAAAAGCATGCGTTAGAGAGAAATAGAGGAACTGGAAAACCTATTCAGACGCGTAATTTTTCTTTAAAACTATTTGTAAGCATACTTCACTGAGACATGTTGGATGGGTTTTTAATAAAAAGTTTTCTGCTGGAGCTCTGCACGACATTCGGTGGTCTACCCAGGTGGCCACCTTAACAGGCACACGCTACCAGAATTTAGCTAGCAGGTAACACTGACACTAAATAAAAAAATAATATATGGTACTACCTGCAAAATATTTTGTAGTGTTTGCTACACTACTACATTATTACGATGAATATTGTTCCAAGACTCTTGAGGGGCATATCCGAGTTCGTAAGGTATGGAGGTCTTAATGAAAATAAAATATCAAAATTTAGTTTTAATTTATTTACACAACTATTATTTACAGCATTTATATATATATCCATTATTACTCTTTTTTATTTCTCAATGAGCGCAGTATTTAATGTCTATCTCAAAACTTATTAAAGNTATATATATCCATTATTACTCTTTTTTATTTCTCAATGAGCGCAGTATTTAATGTCTATCTCAAAACTTATTAAAGTCCTTCACTATGTCTCTGTTTGGTTGTAGTCAATTAACTCACACTCATCATTAACACATGTTCAGTCCCTCTGTTGCCATCATTTGAAATGTCTTTCACTCACGCATCCAGTCCAATAGTCCAACCTGCCAGTTGCACCCTTCACTGCACTGNCCATCATTTGAAATGTCTTTCACTCACGCATCCAGTCCAATAGTCCAACCTGCCAGTTGCACCCTTCACTGCACTGATGCTTGCAGTCACAGATTTTCTTTCTACTGGACACTTCCTGCAGTACTACTCGTTGCTCTTCTTTCTAGTCGTCTATCGCTTAACGTTGCACAGCCGCCCAGACTCCCGACTCTCATAAAACTCCGGTTCACAGGCCCAACACTCTTTTATAGTATCAGCAGCCAAGATCTGGAAGTTTCCCCGCAACCCGAGCCACACTGAGAGAGGCAAGGACGATCAAGACCAGAACATTCTTCAGATAAACGCAGATATTCAGTCAACTTATGGTCAGGAGCGCACGAGCCGCAAAAAGATTTATCGCGGCGGCATGCTTTACGTAACAAGATACGCGCGTCTTGGATCATCGCTTGTCTGTCATCCAAACATCCCTTGTAACTTGCCGACTGCAACATATCACTACCCTGTCCTCCTCTTCCCTCTCGCTATCGCTCTCTCGGGGCGAAGCAGCAATCGCGTAACATAATTGTACTTTCATATTTGCAAAACTGGTTAAACTACTGCAGTTTCTCTGGAGCAAAGGAAATTCCTTCAAAGTAGAAAATTCAAATGCCTTTTGTGACCCACAATTCTATATTTTTAAGTATATGAGCGTAAAACAAGTTATCTATTTTATATCATTCGAAATGTTAGGGAGGTACAACGAAATATTGCAACAGGTGGTTGTACAGCTAGTAGATTATTATTTAATGTAATATGCAACCTAATTAAGAATTTTTTCCCGTAGTTATATAGTAGGCATAGCATAATTGTAACACTGCTTAACATGCTTATTTCACCTCTCTTTTTTAATTCGTATTGGTGTGCTTGCAGAATATATGTAGTTATATCTCCTAACTGGACAAAATTACAAAGCATAAGATGCTAATATTTTGTAAACAAAATTGATGCTATTTTACAGATTTCAACACAGCCTTACTAAGGTTAATAAATATACTACGAATTATTGCTATAATGTATTCACGGTAACTTCAAGATTTTCTGAAGCCCTGCTAAAGATCTACTTTCAGGGAGCCGATTATGTATCATTCCGCAATATGTATACAAAACATTGCCATGTGACACCTGTCAAATGTTTTGTAAACAAACAGTGCCATGTGGGAACTGTCAAATATTTTGTTAACAGTGTCCATGTGGGAACTACCAAAATTTATTTTTGAAGAGAAACAATGCCATGCAAATCTTAACTGTCATATACTTTTATAAAATTCTCCAAATGTCTAAAAAAATGCTAATCAATTTAGCAAAATATTGTAATACATACAAAAAGGTAGATTGAAGTATATATCGGAACTGTTAATTATATAATTTAATTAAAGTTTACTTATTGTATTAAGATTTATTTACATATTTGGTGTAAGGAAAAAGTTAAATTTTACATAATAAACTTTTGGAAGTAGCACTCAGGTTAAAGATTTCACTGTGATAAATGGTACCGTATTTTATCACATATAAGTCGCACATTTTATTTAAAAAATTTTATTGAAAACTCGGGGTGCGACTTATAAGTGAGAAAAATTCCTCCAGCCCCGCACTAACGTTTCATTTACTACGAATTCACGGCCCGCGGCTCGATTTCCAAACTCTTCAGCGAACAAAATCACTTTCATTTTTAAACCTGCGGTGTATGTACATCGCTTTTCCGTCAAGAAACTGTCTCACTTCACTGCCACAACATCAAAACACTACGTGCGACGCAAAGACGATATAAGAGAAATACGTGTAAGCCAACGCTAATGTGCTGCTATCTCTTACGCTCCACAAAAAGCTTTCGAAAATAATCGATTATCAGTTATTGACCAAAAATCGATTCCTTTTCATTCTTTTAAAATATTTTTTTCTGTTAAGGATTGCGAAGGGAATTACGTAACGGAAATATTCAAATGCCTTTCTATATTTTGCACGTTTATTTGATAAACTGCAGAAATAACAACGCTAATACTAAAATTACATCTTAACCTAGAATTATCTTATAAGTAGAAAGAATGTGTTACGTTAGTTTTATAACCACAATTCAGCGTCTCCAATATCCAATATGGCGTGGTTATACTTCTGAAAAAAACGTGCCCAAACGGACAAGATGGAGTGTATGAGTCCGCTGGACAGACACTGAAATTTATTTAATTTCAATTAATAACAGTGAAATCTTTACCCATGAGTGCTACGTAAAAATGTAAATATATAGTTTAGCAATATTGACTTTACAATTACGGCATTAAATTTATACATATTAATATTTAACCTACGAACTATTTCTTTTAGCTATAACCGTCCCTTCAAAATCCGTTGTTAATTCGTACGGACTTTTAACAAATTATTATAATTTAATGAAAAAATATACTTAAAACTTAAAACAACCAATTTATATAGTGCTTCAGTGCTAAAAGCAAGACAAAACCTTTTTACATATACAATTTTTTTATAACCAATTGAACGTGTAACTCCTAGGGTGATTTTTCAAAGGTTCTTTTCAAAAGTATCGAAGATACCGTGAATGGATTATATCCTAGCAGAACTTAGGGAAATCCCTAGTAAAATATTTTTAATTGCCTCAAGGTCATGTTTGGCTGATGAGAGGCATTGCGACGAGGCCATTCGCAAGGCTGCGATGTGCACTCTCGGGAAGCAGAATTTCTCGCGAATTAGATCTGAAACAGCAGGATACTATTACACGCGATGGAACCCAACAGAATAAGAGGACGTTGTACATTAAAGAACACTAAACTCATTGATGAAAAACTACACATTTTTGAAAGCGAATATTGAGAATCTAAGAAACGGTAAACCTAGATAACATTTTTTGCCGACTTTTTGAGAAAAAACGTTTTGTCAACGTGATACATTATTGTCGAGTTATTTCTTACGCCGTAAATTTGCACGTTTCAGCACGGTGTTAAGATATCGCTCTGAAGGAATGTAATTTTCCGTTATAAATACCTGCACATAAAATAGGTAAAACCTGTTGTTAACGATTGCCGTTTCTTGATTTTTATGCTTTAACCTCCAGGAACCTGTAAACCTCAATTAACGTGTTCAGCGTTAATTTATGTACTACATACGCCCTCTTAAACTGCAGATGCCACTTTCTACTTTTTTACTTTCCCGTATGGCGACTGCGCAGAATAGTACAATTGTATGTATGTAAATACATGTCATAGGTGTGTGTGGTTTTGTATGTGCGTGTATGTGCATGCGCCTGCATATACATATACACATAAAATCGTACATCAAAAGAGAAACCGCGTAAGTTCACTATTCACCTCATTTTATTTTATGTATGTTGCTTTTTTATATTTCATATAAGCTACTTTCTAATTTTATAGTAGACATTAAGTTTTGTTTAATTTTTTTCTTCGTTTTCTTTAAAAAAAATAGGTGTTATATTTTATGATGTAAAGTGGTTAAGTGTAAGAGAAGGTTATATATAATACCTTAATTTCGCCACAAAAAAACACAGACGTTTATTATTATTATTACAAATTAAAAAGCTGTTTTCAGCAGTCTTCAGTATATTTTTCTCTTTGAATATATTTTATAGTATAATAGTAAAAAGTGGTGGCTGTAGATAAAAGTTTTTTTATATTTAATGGGAAAAAATCGTTTTCAGACCATTTAATTACTGAGATACCCGTGTAGGCTGAGGTTGCCAGATATTCGGAAAGGAAAATCAGTACACATTTTGACGACATTGCTTTTTTAACTCATCCTTAATTAACAAAGGTCTTATACGTGTTCAACAGAGGTACGTTACATTTTATCTAGTGTACCTACTAAACAGGGTCAAATTGCACATATGTTTAATTTAGAAAATTCTAATAGATTAAATTAAATTTTTGTTCATGAAAATATGTTTTCTGTTATGTCTTCTGGGACTGCGAAAATTAAATTATTTGTATGCAAAGAGTGTGTTTGAAAATAATACACATTTATTCAAAGGATGCCACGATCAGGAATTTTTAGTCGCATTAGTTTTTCCTAGGTTGCGAAGTTGATCTTCAAAATCGGAACATTGAGCGTACTCCTACAAACTACAACAGTGTTCGGAACAAAATGAGCAAAATCGGNTTGATCTTCAAAATCGGAACATTGAGCGTACTCCTACAAACTACAACAGTGTTCGGAACAAAATGAGCAAAATCGGAATTGTCCTGGGTAAGTCGTACATCTGGCAACCGCAGTATAAATGCAGACACTGGTTTTTACTATGTTTCACTAAGGAGTGCTCTTAATGCAAGCATTTTAACAAACGTGTTCGTTGATATTTTTACTTCCCGTTTTGAAAAACAAGCGCTACCAAGAAGTAAAGTTTCTTATCATGCCTCAGAAACTATCGAAATGCATCCCAAAAATTTGGTATGCAACTATCTAAGTGACAGCTCGCCTAAATTAAACAATGTAAATGTGCAAGCACGTGTTTTAAAAACGGTGGAGTGTTACGTGCTATGTTTCTGGAACCATAAAAACCCATTTGAACTTTACTTGATATGCTAAAAAGTAATTATTCTGTGCACTTATGTCATCGATAACATGCTTAGTTCGCATTGCTAAACTCCCAAAAAAATTATTCGTAAAACCACCATATCAATGTGTACGAATAGTGAGAAAGTGCGAATGGTAAACTGCTTTCCCATACACCCATGGTACCGTTCCCTCATTCGCTCACGAAACAGTCAAATGCGTAGGGAAGCCCATAGCTTTGTATAGTAAAGACGCTCGACATTCCTATGTTTGCAGTCTGGCATGTTACATTATTTACATACAAGGCATATATTAAAATCTGCAATTAGAATATAGAAAGTATACCATAAAGAATTTTTACAGTGTACGTTTGGCATTCCGGCGGTAACAAGAAAAGCCACTTACAGTTTGTATAGAGCAGTGTCTAGTGTAGGTCCTATACTTTTAGTGTTATGTGATGTAAATATGGAACCATTGCACCTGCCTAGCCAATATTTGTGTGCTGAAATACCTACTGTGTGCATGAACTAGATTCGCTAAACAATATATATTCGATTTTATATAATTTGGGAAATTGGCTCTATTTAAAAAAACACCTTTTAGTCACCTTTAAGAAATTACTTTACCAATTCTTTTCCAAATTAGGTGAAACGTTCCTTTTTTTAGGAATTAACCTCGTCAATATTATTGAATCTATAAACGCAAAGAAAAAAGGAAAATTACTCACACTCTTAACTTGTTGTTGTTTATTCATTTGATAAAAGAATCAGAGAAGTTCTTATCAATATTAGTTCAAAAACATACTCCAATGTAAGGCTTTATTTTGTGAAACATAACAAATATTAATGGGTAGCGTGCTCAACTCTTTAAAATAGTGGACTAAAATGTACTTTGGTGGATATGTTATAACGCAACTAAACATCAGTTGAATATTTTGTGTGCCGCTACAGTTAAAGCGCCTTGAGGATTGTAATATGCATAACGTATGTTGGTCAGCTTTATTTTGTCCACATAAACATTCAGCCCACTGTTTTCACGGCACAACGGAGATACGAAATCCTGTAATATCCTTGCAATATGCTATATATTTATAAAATAAAACCATTACACGAATTATTTCACGCAGCGGCTACTTTCAGTACACTAACATGACGGACAGGACAAGGAAACCAACACGAGGAAATAAATCACTCCAATACAGTGGATCTGGCGCATAGAATACTAAATCATGTGCTATTTCCTTGACGGACCTGCGAGTTGAGAGTTGGTGGTTCTAACAGCGGCGGTGCATTTGATAAATGTGTGGCTGCCATCGCCCTGTCTCTCGCAAATTTGTCAATGCCACGTGGCGCCATTATTAGAGAACCAGACTCGAACAAATAAAATTCAGTAAAACTCTGCGAAACATAATGTTTTATGCTGTGTTCGCACTTTATTGCATTCAACATTTAGAAGGAACAAAATTAATTTTTCTTTAAAATTTACGTTTATCTCACAGAGACAAAACAAAGCAGTCGACAGAATATAAACAGAGTTATTATTGTTTTTCGTTACGTTTAGCATATATATACACACAGGATGGTCCACATATATGTATGTATATATATATATATATATATATATATATCTACAATATGGTCCGCCTAACGTGGCCACCGCCAAAATTTCCGAAAAGGTTGCAGATCACAGAATGTGGTTTTTGCTAAATGATATTACGTACGGGGGCAAGTAATTTGCCGCAAAGGGACTATTCATAACACTTGTATGGACAAACATAAATTAACAACGTAAGAATTTTCATCGGGAAAGTACAATTATTTCCACTGCATCTGAAAGTAAGTGCAAAGAGGAATTAAGTGATATAGCATATGCTATGGAAAGTAACAGAGAAACGCCAAGCAATAATGTGCAATTATGATTAAATTAAGTGGGCTAGTAGCATGGGGCAGTGGACCTATACTCCCAGCTGTAAGCAAACGACACACGCCGTGACTCATTCTAGTGGGACAGCCTCCTTAAAGCAGCGTAGCGCTTAGCTTAATGAGGCAAGGTGGTGCACGGAATACCATATTGGACAAAGGAGAGCACCGCAGCGGAGGGAAGAGGGGTAATGCGAGTGCAAGTCTGATATCAATACATTAAACTTTATTCAGAGACCAAAATAATTCAGGATATTTGTTTCCTAGCCATTAACTGTACTGGGCAACGAGTGCGTACAGATGCACAACAAAAATAGAACGAACCATCATAAGGACAAATGCAATCGCATCCGCATGCATAGTACAAAAGAGCACAATTATGGTTGAAACGCTTCACATCATTTAGGTATTTTGACAGCATGTGCTCGATGCGTTTACCATCGACAGCAATGCACATCTGTAAATGCACATGCACCAAGCGACGAGCAGCCTTAAGTGTTTCTGGCGTAATGCCTCTGCAAGCTGCCACAAGGCGTTCCTGCATGTCTTCTGGCGTCGTAAAAACCGTTTTTTACACCCTATCTTTCAGTGTTCCCCACAGGAAAAAATCGAGTGTGTGAGGTCGGGGGAGCGAGCAGGCCATACTACAACACAACCACGCCCTAACCACCGGTTTGGAAACGTTTCATTTCACACTTGCCTCGCTACCAAAGCAAAATGTGTAGGACAACCATCATGCTGAAACCACATATCACGACGTATGAGCGGTATGTCTTCCAGAAGTACCGGTAAGGTCTCCCTGAGGAAATGGGCGTACGTACAGCCGGTCATTGTCCCTTGAATGAAGTGTGGCCCTATGACGTAGTCTCCAACTATTCCACACCACACGTTCACTTTGCACTTTAGCTGGTGCTCCACGTGCCGGGACCAACGCGGATTCTCCGTTGCCCAGTAGTGCATATTTCGTAAATTTACGCGTCCATGGTTTGTGAAGGTCGCTTCATCGATCAATAGTATGTTCTTCAGACAATTGCTGTCATCCCTCATAGACCTCAGAATAAACCTACAAAACTGAAGACGCTGCTGGAAATCACCTTCATGTAATGCCTGATGAAGAGCCACGTGATATGGATGGGATTTCCATTGCCGCAGTAACCGTAACACATTTTTCTTACTTATTCCTGCGAACCTGGAAAGTTGTCGCGTACCCATGTGGGGGGTTTGCATCGACACGTGCCAACACATCGTGTTGATGCGTCTCACCCGTAGCAGTCTTTCGTCGTACTTGTGTTGTGGAATTCCAATCACCTAGTGACAAGAGACGTGTGCACATTCTTCGTATCGTTTGCCGTGAGATGGGCGCCCGACTAGGATACCTTTCACCATACATTTGGATGGCTTGCTTTGCATTTCTGCCACACTCACCGTAAATAAGTACAGCGTCCGGTTTGTCCTCATTCGTGAACTTCATTGCGTACGTACAGCCACAAACTGCAATACCACTTACTATAACAGATTACGGGGACTGGTGCTGCGCTTCTATTAGGAAGCAGTCGCGCCAGGATGAGTCACAGCGCGTGTTGCTTGCTTACAGCTGTGAGTAAAGGTCCACTTCTCATAATTGCACATTATTACTTGCCGTCTCTGTGATACTTTCCATTGCATATACTATATCACTGAATTCCTCTTTGCAAGTACTTTCAGATGCCGTTGAAATAAATGTACATTTACAGGGTAAAAAATTATTTGTGGTTGAATCATTTCTGTCAATACACGTGTTACGAATAGTCACTTTGCATAAAAGTACTGGTCCTCGTACGTAATTTCATTTAGCGAAAACCGTATTTCGTGATCTGCAACTGCTCCGGAAATTTTGGGGGTGTCCACGTTAGGCGGACCATCCTATGTGTGTATAATTTTAATTTGCACATACAGGTGCTCATAGTGAATATTACCAAAATTTTCCAAATAGTATGTAAAAATGTTTTGTAATAAATGGTTTTAACGATTAACGTATTTAGTATTTAGTGTTTCTGGTGGGGTAGACTTCTGATTTGTTCCCCGTACCCATTTTTTAACCAAATGTACAGCATATACTGCAAAATTGCCTTTATAATTTTCACAACGTGGTCTTACCGTTTCATTGTGACTTAAAGAAAGGAAGGCTTTTTCGTTCAAAAATTCTTTATTGCAAAATTAAAGACAACTTGAAGGGCTTTCGGTTGTTCTTCATTTATCAACGCGATTTATGGATTTCATTAGTATCACTCAGAAAAGTTTCCTCGGTACCTAAGTCCTGTTACTCTCATAGTTTTTCCTTCATAACTGCCTTTCAAATTTTTCTGTAATTTTCAGACCACTGGCTTCAAACAGCTGGTCTTAAACAGCATGTGTGGGAAAAATGCGTATTTGTTTACCGGCTTGTTTGTGATTTGTGTTGTATGTCAACAGAAACTGTGCAAGCGGAGTTTTATAAGGTGAATACAGACAGCAATGATCTCATCTTAGGGTACATAATCAACTTATCGTATTCTACCCTCCCTTATCACTCGACTTTATAAAGTAGGNCAATGATCTCATCTTAGGGTACATAATCAACTTATCGTATTCTACCCTCCCTTATCACTCGACTTTATAAAGTAGCGTAGGTTGCGGAATAATCTTCACTGCAATCTGTGTTACTTTCCAGTGAGGAAACTTTACGTTGTGGCATCAAGTTTGGCCAATTTTGGGCAGGTGTACATATACTAGGCGATCAAAATTGCANGAGGAAACTTTACGTTGTGGCATCAAGTTTGGCCAATTTTGGGCAGGTGTACATATACTAGGCGATCAAAATTGCACTGAGGAATGCCATAAATTACTGAATTTGCATATCAAGATTATACTTAATTTTTCCTCGAAACTTCCAGTGTGATTCTTTTAACTGTTCGCCATGGCCAAACTGGTATTTATTACTGTATTCTTCTGGTGGCAAGCAATCAGTAAATAAAGTTTAATTTATTCTTAAAAGCCAGTATTAACTCTGTCTGAATACGACGACAGCTGTAAGTGGTCTTGGATGGTTTCCAATAAGTGGTTCTGCACTACCACTCATCTTCAATACACTGTTCTCCTCAGACTGCTTTTCCATCCCCTAGCCTACATGCTCCGCGTGTCATTAAAAACAGACGTATTTTAGAATGTAGAATGACAGTAAAGTAAACACTGCGAATATTCGACAAGAGACTTGTTGTACGGCTTTTGGTCTACAGAATGACAAGGCTATATGTTGGTCACATTTCTTTCGCTTGCNCGACAAGAGACTTGTTGTACGGCTTTTGGTCTACAGAATGACAAGGCTATATGTTGGTCACATTTCTTTCGCTTGCGTATCCGCCCTGACATTCTTGTATAACAGTCTTTCTTTATACCTTGGATATTTTGCGATAATGTATAGTTCTATTCCGGTGTTAAGATTATATTACATCTACTAAAAACTATTCATTTCTCCAGTTTTTATTCCATGCCATTTTCACAAATGCCTTCTACACAAAATATTTATCGGCAGTTTGTAACATTACAAATACAAACTTCAAGCAATCCTGTGCCATATGCAGGTTTTTGTATCATTGGCTTTCAACAAATTGACAAGCACCAAAACTGTCGCTTGGTAGAAAGTGTTTATACTGGTGTCTAAAGGNACTGGTTGAATGCATGATTACCTCATCAGAAAGCTTGAGATTTTATTTAATATTACTGTATTTTTATACAGAAATTCTTTAAAGAAAGATAATTTTAGTGTTTCTAGTTCAACATCGTTATCATTACACAACAGAAATGACTCCTTACTCTCTTTGGAAGCTTATTATGGCAGATTGTGTAGGCAAATTTGGTATCCTGCATGGCTAGTTTTTCAATGCACAGGAAATTAAAAATTAAAAAGAAATCTTATTACGTTTTATTTTGATTGTTTGTCAATGTATGCATACAATATATTAATTCCTTCCAATAATAATCTATTTTCATAGTAATTGCATAATCGCATTGTAGCTCTATAGTTTTTGTATAAAAACTATAGAAACGAATTTACGTGCAGATTTATGATGATTACGTTGAAAAAAATCCTGTGAGCTACCTTAAGATATCTGTGAACTAAGCTAAACTTGTTGCTTTCTGTTTGTATGCGTGAGGCGGTTTTGAGAATATCTTTACTTGTGAGATTTATTCGTGGTTTTCTTATCTTCCTTTCATTGTTGATTACAGAATATGTTTGCATATATTGACCATTGGCTGCTTTCCATTTTGGCAAACTAAGTTTTGCTTTGCACATATTAAATTTAATGAAGTGTATATTTTTCAGCTTCTGTTGATACACTATTCTGTAAATTACTTGGTTTAATTTACTGAAACTTTGATAAATTATGTTTTTCGATTTAAATAATATGCGATAAAATTATTATAGGAATGAAATCCGCAAAGTGTCCTTTAAAGGAGAGTACTATCTATTCTGTAAGCACACTCCACAACGGCTAAGTTAATAGACGGAAATTATTCTCAATTACAACTAATTTTTAATTTTTTTTAATTTTTGCAACTGCTATTAACGTATATGTATTTCCGTCTCTTACATATGAGTTAAGAATAAACGACGACGGCAAATTAAAACGGCTTGTTTGTATATTGTGAAAATTTGTCATTTTTTAATACAGTTTTGATTGCTAGTAAAGCTTTANAAATTAAAACGGCTTGTTTGTATATTGTGAAAATTTGTCATTTTTTAATACAGTTTTGATTGCTAGTAAAGCTTTCCGCGTATAGTTTTCAAATTGATTTTTAAGAAATTATACTCCTCTGGTGAGTATTCGAACGAAAATTCTCGCCAAATCTTTCACATTTGTGGTAGAAAATTTTCCAAAGATTTTTTTTCCATCACAGAAGTTTGAAAGACACATCATCTCCTTTATTATTTTTTTTTCTTTTACCCTCCGTTCNAGATTTTTTTTCCATCACAGAAGTTTGAAAGACACATCATCTCCTTTATTATTTTTTTTTCTTTTACCCTCCGTTCAGCTTTCAAACGGAGAGTGACACTTTATTATTAAAAAGTGTCCCGTGACTATATCACGAGAATGAAACATACTTTGCTCGCCGCCAGAATTCTTCCCTTATCTCGCTACCGAACGCGCCTCCAAACATTATGTGTAAAAAAAAAAAGTTTCCACTTCTGCATTTCAAAAGGAGATAGTTCACGCGTCTTTCCTTCCCCCATCTTCTTGCAATTTAATGAAGTCTGCTTGCTGCCCCGTCGGGGGTTTTTCCTCCACGCACCTGTGTTCCGAGCGAAAAAAAAAATTTAAAAAAATCACGCAAACAGCTGCCATATTTTCGCGTAAGTTACAGAGCAAACCAACAAGATATAGAAAACTGAATGTTATATCGGATAAATAAGCCCAGACGAGAATAAACCAGAAGAACATAACCCATGAGCAATTATCATAATAACAGAACCAAAAACACCTCAACAATTCATAGTTATAATACCACCTAAAACCAATCCCATATGAATAACTAAAGAATAAGCAATTAATTATTTTAAATCACTTTGACCTATACACACTAATCTAATAAATAAACCACGTAATAGGCTTATACTAACTCACAAAAAAATTATATTTTATACCAGAAATAATTAACATATTAAAAACACGAAATAAACCATATCCACCTAATTTCACCAGCCAAAATTATTGAACCAGAAACAATAGCCTCTACATGAGTCTTAGGTAATCACACATGAACAAAAAATATAGGTATTTTAACTAATTCTTGTTTTTTTCTACTCGCGTAGGATGCCAGAAAATATTCTGGCAGAGGAATATAATTCAATGTTCAACAATATGCATTAATCTGTCCCAGAATTCTATACAGTACTATCCTATTCTCTTTGGATGCTAAAANTTCAATGTTCAACAATATGCATTAATCTGTCCCAGAATTCTATACAGTACTATCCTATTCTCTTTGGATGCTAAAAATAATTTTTTACTAACGAATGAGTGCCGGAATTCGCACATTTTTAAAATAAGTTGTTTATGGAGAACGTAACATGCTATTGTTTTAATCTCTCCGCAATTCAGTCAATTGATCTTTCGAGAAAATAGCAAGGGAGTGAGAAATAATTCATTCTAACAGATTAGGATCCAATTGTTATTTTATAATTGATTTTAGGAACAGAAACAAATGCCAAGCACGCTGTGTGAAATTAAGCTCTTGATTATCAAATGAACTTGTCTTTGTGGCTTGTGCGTAAGAATTATTTGTACGAAGATTGTATGTCCTCTAATCATCAGGTACATCACACATTTAATCATCCA
>NQII01009142.1:47081-69044 GCA_002778355.1 Clitarchus hookeri
AGTTGGGGTGGGGGTGGCCACCCGCGCACATTCGCGGGTCGTATTTCACCGCCCATTCATCACGACCTGGCACGCTGACCAGTTTTCGATATCCTGGTCCGTGCCCGAGGCGACACTAGCGCCGTCCGCAAGGCAAAAAAAAAGTCGGCGAGGGGGTTGGAGGGCGGTTGGAGGGAGGGGAAGCCAGGTCGGAAATGAAACGCGATCGCGGAGCTCACCCTCGACCCTCCGACGAATCGAGGGGAGGGCAGAGATTCGACCGATATTCAGTAACATAGAAATATGTGTGTATGCAGAGGGAGGCCTCTATCCCCTCTCCTCTACGCTCACCCTCTCCCACCTCCCCCCTTTTTTTACGTGCGAGGGGGGTCCGTGGACCATGAATATTGAACAAGTACGGCTGATGGCGTGGTAATCCGGGGGCGATCTATCGATAGATTCTCTCCCGCGAGGGTCGCAAGAAGACCCACGCGAGATTCATACGCCGCGTTTCGATAAGAAAAAAATATATATATATTCCTGGACCGGCTTGAGGAGAAATGTCGCCGCCGAGAGGAAAATTTCCTTTCTGCTGAAGAAATTATTTTCCTCGCTGGCTACTACTGTTTTTCATTCGCACCCTGGAAATAACGAAACGTAATGTTTAAAGATCATGCCATACTGGCATGATCGTGTCCACACTGGCGCTGCCTTCTGGAGTTGCACAGCATCGACTGTGGTTTCAGGTATTCTGCAACATGTTGGACGTGAACGGATATACACGGGTATACACGGGATAATACGTCAAGGGGTTGAATCTGTGTTTGAGCATATACGCGCATCTCAGTAAATAAATGTTCCGGGAATACGACTTTTTTTCCCAGGAAAGGCAAAAAACTGTCATCTATAGTTGACACATGATACCATGCTAGGCTTCACAGTCCTCTATATGCACGAGCATAGGTCATTTGTTCATTTGTTGCTATCTATCCCAGACATAGCTCTTTATCCTTATCGACTCAGCCACACAGAATTACGTCACCAAGAGTCATCATTTTACGCTGTTGGCTAAGAGACCTGCTGGCCGTGTGGAACGAACGGAGGTCCAAAGTCACTCGAGAAACTTACACAAAGTTTTACGATGCCCAGCTTTGTTCTGAAGTTTCACACGAAATTATATAAGATCTTTCTGTTAATGGTTAATTTCCAACGTTCGCAAATTCCATAATCACGCACATAGGCCTACTTATTACTAAACTATTTTTTTTTTCGATGGCGGATAAGTAAGTTGCAGCATCGCAGCTAGTGGAATTTACATTTTCACGTGGGTGCACACTGCCCAAGATCTGATTCATTTTGAGTTTCTGCAGCGTTGAGAGACAACCGCAGCCAACATACAATGTGAAGCGGCATGACTACCGAGGGCGGCAATTCGCAGGAAGAGACCGNTTGAGAGACAACCGCAGCCAACATACAATGTGAAGCGGCATGACTACCGAGGGCGGCAATTCGCAGGAAGAGACCGGGCGTGGAGTCTGGCATTACCGAAACGATGCAATAATACACGGTAGTAATTGCTGTCCGAGATTGGTTGGATCATCAAGATCCCGATTTCTAGAGAGAGGGGATGTTCAAGCTTGAGCCACGCTGGAATCGGCATGTAAATCGTGTGTGGATTACTGTGTAGAAAAATAGGTTTATTCGTGTGCAGATCTACACTGTAAAAGTCGTTTATCCATGCGTTGCATCTGTAGTCCGTTGCAGAAAAGGAAATCTTGCTTTGAGAACCGCCCTTGCAATCATGACGTAATTGAACACAAGCAGTTATGTTTGATACGTTTGTACTGAAATCAATAAATTTCTCCCTTCATGAGCACTGGCTAATAAGTATTTTGACCTGGTTTACGTGGAAATGGGAAGGCCTGCAATGGAAATGCAGAACAAACAAAAGGGAAAAAACTACAAAATATGAACTCCACGGCTTTCCCTGTTTGTGTTAGGCACGAAACTCATTTTTAATATGAGGCGTGGCTATTATTAAACGAGACTGGTGAGAAAATGTCATTTAATTCCAGAATATTGTACCATGCTTTCAATGCCTTACAGCATGCTCGCCTAACTTATCCGCACACCACTGCACACTAACCTTCAATTGTTCAAAGAACGCTACAGCCCACTAACAGACGCCCTCTTCAATAGATCTGCCAGTTTTTTTTTTCACCTCTTTGACAGACTGTAAATTCGTTCATTTCAATATGCAATTCACTTGTAATTATGTTATTTACGTTTACAAGCAGCCTCTTAAGAGACTCACATTACTAACCACAAAATGTTGTATATTAATGGAAATTATAAAGAAATGATCATGGACAACGAGTTAAGAGAACCGGCATCAAACCACTACGCCATTGCATCTAAGGTCAATCGGTGAGTGGATTGCCCAGAACGTTATGAAAACGGGCATACTAGGCTATTGTTTTGTCACTGCAGTATAGTCTACCGAATGTATTATCCGCCCGTCATTTGGGGCCTGTATTTTACGTCTTCCTTTATTCAGGGCGATCAAATTGAACCATCGAATTTCTGGGGAGTGACGCTGTACCTGTAGCAGAAAAAGAAAAATAGTAGCGCGCATGAAAGAATTTTGGTCAGTTTTACTTTACGTGAAACAAATGTTTAGTTTACTTTTCCTGGTGCGACGGTCCACTGAATAATCTGACAAAACGTTGCCGTTTATAACCAAATCGTCTCTGCCAGGACAGATATATTTATGTCGATAGTGTGAAGTGAAGGGGTCCGGGCGGCTCTTAACAACGATGTAGTGAGATCCAATGAAGGTGAAGCGAGGTGGACATGAAGCAGCGACGGAATGCAAGGGAGGACGGATACGGGAGATCCCCGAGAAAATCCGACGACCAGGGCATAGTCCGGTACGATTTCCTCATGGAAAATAAATCTGGGATTGATCCCACCTGGAATGGAAAACGGTTAGTGTTGGTAATGAAATACAATAGAAAATTCTTAAAATTGTAAAAGTGAAATTTTGCATTTTATTTGACTGTTGTGTGCATCAAACCACAAAACATATTGTTTCACAAATGAGTAAATAAAAAATGAATAGATTGTGATAATATCATTAAATATTGTTTCAACAAAGGACATATAAATGTAGCACACGCCATGGTGTAAGGGAACCACAGCTTCTTAAAATTGAAAGGAAATATGCGTTTTGATGGTCCCCATACCTTTCCAAGCAAGTTACGAAAGAAAGTTATAAATCATATTATTAGAAGTTCTCTGCTTACATCACAACTAGTTATGTTTACATATGAAGTATTATTTATAACACAATCCTTGTTTACTTTCAGGTTCGTTTCAGACCCAAAGTTTTCCAGGAAGTGTTTTACACACTGCGATCCAATCACAACTGGAAATCATTTACTCTTTCTTGGAGTTAATATTCTCAAAGTAATTCGCAAAAATTTCCAGGTCTTCGTATGATATGGATACATGAAAATATATTTTATAATATATACGAAGCCATGTGAAATTGTTAATGAATTGCTATGTATACGTATGCAAAGATACGCACATTACAATTTCATATTTAATATAACACACATTGCTTATAATATATGTATTACCTATCGTGTATCTGCAAATTAAATATAATATATATAATATTTACACACAATTTTATTTTATATTACATTTATATATTGTATATAAGATATTTATATGTAAACAGTAATTGCTAGTTTCATATATGAATATTATAAAACAATAACTTATTAAATAAATAAATTNATATTTATATGTAAACAGTAATTGCTAGTTTCATATATGAATATTATAAAACAATAACTTATTAAATAAATAAATACAGGATATACAGAAAATATACTCAGTAGAACACACTAAGATTTCGATCAGTGATATCAATCAGTGAAATAACATTCATTGGAACTTAGTTTTAAAAAAATGGGTAGCGATTGGTGAAACATTCGTGTGAATAGTAAACTAGCGTACAGAGGTAGATTTAGTAACTGAAATATAGCGGACTTCACTATTCAGTAAATGAAATACAGGCAAAGTAATATTCAGTAAGCAGCAGCTGGTTTATAGTAGAAACTCTTTTTCGAGGGTCTCGCTGATATAAATCAGTTTCGATATTTCAGATACAGAGTGTTCAGCTTTCTAAAATAAGTTTCGAGATGTTGTTTCAACAGCTATACTAGCAGGTTTAAATAGTTAGCTTTACTCTATCTGTCAATTTTTTTTTTCGCCGGACGGGGAAGCTATTTTCGGCGGACTATGTTGTGCTTTAGGCCGTGATGCATAAACCATGAAGTCGGAGCTGACGGGCCCCGGCAGGTGCAGGGACATGTCGTGTCGATGAGCAAGTGATTACCTTTCGCCTGCCGTTCGTATTTCGACTGCGCGCAGCCAGCACGAGCGCAATCCTCATTCCGTTGCCTCCCCGCGGAGTCGACGTTGGGACTTATCGACAAAATACTAAGTCGATCTTGGTAAAATGATATTCTAAACTGCTTGCGTATGCAACAGGTAACCCAAACTTGTAACAAGAATNATATTTATATGTAAACAGTAATTGCTAGTTTCATATATGAATATTATAAAACAATAACTTATTAAATAAATAAATTCAGGATATACAGAAAATATACTCAGTAGAACACACTAAGATTTCGATCAGTGATATCAATCAGTAAAATAACATTCATTGGAACTTAGTTTTAAAAAAATGGGTAGCGATTGGTGAAACATTCGTGTGAATAGTAAACTAGCGTACAGAGGTAGATTTAGTAACTGAAATATAGCGGACTTCACTATTCAGTAAATGAAATACAGGCAAAGTAATATTCAGTAAGCAGCAGCTGGTTTATAGTAGAAACTCTTTTTCGAGGGTCTCGCTGATATAAATCAGTTTCGATATTTCAGATACAGAGTGTTCAGCTTTCTAAAATAAGTTTCGAGATGTTGTTTCAACAGCTATACTAGCTGGTTTAAATAGTTAGCTTTACTCTATCTGTCAATTTTTTTTTTTCGCCGGACGGGGAAGCTATTTTCGGCAGACTATGTTGTGCTTTAGGCCGTGATGCATAAACCATGAAGTCGGAGCTGACGGGCCCCGGCAGGTGCAGGGACATGTTGTGTCGATGAGCAAGTGATTACCTTTCGCCTGCCGATCGTATTTCGACTGAGCGCAGCCAGCACGAGCGCAGCCAGCACGAGCGCAATCCTCATTCCGTTGCCTCCCCGCGGAGTCGACGTTGGGACTTATCGACAAAAGACTAAGTCGATCTTGGTAAAATGATATTCTAAACTGCTTGCGTATGCAACAGGTAACCCAAACTTGTAACAAGAATNACTAAGTCGATCTTGGTAAAATGATATTCTAAACTGCTTGCGTATGCAACAGGTAACCCAAACTTGTAACAAGAATCAATCCATTCCCACTTCCGACAGTACGGAATCATTTCCTGTAAGTGGTTTGTATCCACCAAATCTGTGTTTCAAGTTATTAGAAGTGTGTGTGTGTGTAGGGGGGGAGGGGGTGTTACTGGACTGAAGCATCTAAACAAAAACTGCAAAACGGCTGTTTATTTCAGCACAAGTTTTCACATGAAAAGCTATGAGATTAATTACGAAGAAAAGAAACATATTACTATAAACAGTTTCTTTGCAAAATAACGTGGACGTTCACACAATAATTTCGCTTCGTTCCTTTGTGCTCCCGCTTTTAAGACAGCTGGCTCTAAAAATAAACCGATCAGCAGAATTGTTTTATCGAGCCATCAGTTAATGAGCTTTTATCGACAGATCTGCAGTCAAATGCGCTGATTTGGAGCAGTTTTAACGGTTTNTCGAGCCATCAGTTAATGAGCTTTTATCGACAGATCTGCAGTCAAATGCGCTGATTTGGAGCAGTTTTAACGGTTTTTAGATTTTAGAGTGTAGCACCAGGTACGAATCCAGAACTTCGTGATCCAAAGGTAGCTTTGGCACGGAGGTTAACAATAAAGTGGAACACATTAGACTTGCTTGGGCCATTAAGAGTGACTGCGAAATAAAATTGTATGCCTACAGAACGTCCCATATTCGGCGAAAACGGCGTGTATTAAAAGTGTATGTTAAATTGAATTTTAAAAAATGAAGTTCTCGAGAAAAAGATGCTTTAATTTTTCAGTTTGGTGAACAACTCACGGGTGCCGGTTGCCCAATACCAAACATTTCCACCCTGGTAGGAAAGCAACCCGTAAGGCTTGTCCCCTAGAGCGTGCTTGTAGAACTGGGAGCTGCCATTTATAGAGTTTTATTTCGGCAATAGTTGATTCTATATTTACGGCACATTTTGTCCTCGTCAATAAACCCAATAGGTAGGGGCAGTGATATTTCGCGAAAAGATTTCGAGACAAGATACAGTCCAAAGCACTGTAGGGTCGTCCAGCTTCTTTGATTGGCTAAAGAATATTCTGGCCCGTGTTAACCGTTTGCACACGAATCACGAAGGTTCAGTGTCGGAGTTACTTAGTCCTGAGTGGCTTGGTCAAAGACGGACATGGCACCAGCAGCCAATGGAGGTATAGCAACAGCTGAGGTGTGTATATAGTATTGAAGTCTACTGTGTGCTCCGATTTTTACGCGAAAAGTCACTAGCCCTAGCTACAAGTGATTAAACTTTTAAACAATGTTCGCTTTTAATCAAATTTTGACATGCAGGCTACGTCTCACTTTATGCAGAAAAAAGTCTCAACTTTAGGACTCCTGAATAAAGTAAACTATGAAATACTTTGTTACCAAATCGATGTTCAGAAGCTTTGAATTATGCTGTACAACGTGCTCATATATCATAAGTCCGACATCCTTGCCACGTGATCTTGCCACTTTAAACGATAACAGCTATAAGGATGTACGAATGAGTTTCTCCGCTTGTCGAAACACATTCGAGTATTCGTTTGTATCGATATTTACAAATGTATCCTGTTGTGCCCGCGTTCGTGCATGATTCCGGGATATTTTACTTCCAACACGCGGCCCAAGAGTGACAGCTACACTGCGATGAGTCAGAAGGCGCGTTGGCTTCAGGGACGCGCCTATCTGAAGCTGTTTTCTGCGTTCGAGGCCGAGAAACGTGGCAGCGATAAGGGTGACGCTGCCACGCGCATAAAGTGTGCCATCGCCGTTAAGCACAGGGCTCTGATCGGGCGAGCAGGGTTATTGTGCTGCGTGTAACTAGGTGACCTTAAAAGGCGACTCCTATCTTTTAAATGGTGAAAAGTCTATAGCAAGTTACAATGCAGGGCCCTTAATTATTTTTGTGTGCACCTGACGCGTCTATTTTGAGACACACCGCTTTCGAAAAGCTGTCTTTAGTAACGTGCGAGAACTCTGAAACGGGGTTTCTAATTTGTCTGATGTGTTTAGAGAACTCAGCAGGCCTCATCTGAACTGTGCGTTCTTTTCATAAATCAGCACATTGGACGCATGTTTAAAAGTTTCTTAGAAAACCGTGGTATTTCAAACACGCTACAACGCAGTTCTAGTGCCAAGCATGCGGACCCCTTAAAATTCTAACCAATTGTATTTTACTCGGTGAAATAACTGTGAATTCGAAAACATGGGTTATCACTCACGTGCAAAAAACATTTCCAACTTTAGTAAAGAAGCGTTTTCCTATAGAGAAGACTGGCTTATAACAGTATAATAAGCATATAAACGTTTTTATTATTAACACCTTACAAAAAGTTTGGGATGTATATACAAAATGCAAAAAAAAATAAAAATTGTATATACATAAAAGAAAACGTAGTAGCAATTAGAAGTTACCAACGGTCCCGATACAAAACGTGAAATTTAAAGTGTGTCTGAAAGTAAAATTTTTCCAATATCAAAGACATATAAACACGAAAGAACTACAAAATTAACTAACTGGTTTCTCTGACTAGGGCGGGTTTATTTCTTCCCACTGCAGCTTAGTACCGTGTATGTCTTCCATGTGCGTTGCACAGGTCCCTAACACGCCGTCGCATGCTTCTAATCAATGTGTTTTCACGTCATCTTCCGGACAAACGTCCCATTCCATCTGGGCAGCTCTTGTGAGATCTGGAAGTGTTTCTTGAGGCTGTGGACGATCATAAACTGCTGTTGTCAACTTGTCCCAGGCATTTTCAATGCGTTAGTGCGCTCTCTGTTGATCACAAAATAACTACGTAACCCCTACCACCCAAACAGCCTTATCTAACAATTTTCCGAACTTTATTTGAGGTATATATTACAACTGCATTTAAATGGCTCAGACAATCAGTTGCACTGAATCTTTACATCAGATGTAGACATTTATATTCATATCGTAGTCATATTTTCGATAAAACGGATGGATTTCCAACATTTCTTTTAATTTGAAGAATTAAGAAACCAGGAATATCGGACTTTGCCTGATCACAAGTACATTAATAAATACAAAACAAATATTAATTACTTAAATTTAATAAATTTTTCGGCTACATATTCAAGAAACATACATAACAGCCAGTCACACTAACTTACACGTTCTTCCCCTCCAAGTTTTCTCTTATTCTAGGNTCTTGCCACTTTAAACGATAACAGCTATAAGGATGTACGAATGAGTTTCTCCGCTTGTCGAAACACATTCGAGTAATCGTTTGTATCGATATTTACAAACGTATCCTGTTGTGCCCGCGTTCGCGCATGATTCCGGGATATTTTACTTCCAACACGCGGCCCAAGAGTGACAGCTACACTGCGATGAGTCAGAAGGCGCGTTGGCTTCAGGGACGCGCCTATCTGAAGCTGTTTTCTGCGTTCGAGGCCGAGAAACGTGGCAGCGATAAGGGTGACGCTGCCACGCGCATCAAGTGTGCCATCGCCGTTAAGCACAGGGCTCTGATCGGGCGAGCAGGGTTATTGTGCTGCGTGTAACTAGGTGACCTTAAAAGGCGACTCCTATCTTTTAAATGGTGAAAAGTCTATAGCAAGTTACAATGCAGGGCCCTTAATTATTTTTGTGTGCACCTGACGCGTCTATTTTGAGACACACCGCTTTCGAAAAGCTGTCTTTAGTAACGTGCGAGAACTCTGAAACGGGGTTTCTAATTTGTCTGATGTGTTTAGAGAACTCAGCAGGCCTCATCTGAACTGTGCGTTCTTTTCATAAATCAGCACATTGGACGCATGTTTAAAAGTTTCTTAGAAAACCGTGGTATTTCAAACACGCTACAACGCAGTTCTAGCTAGTGCAAAGCATGCGGACCCCTTAAAATTCTAACCAATTGTATTTTACTCGGTGAAATAACTGTGAATTCGAAAAAAATGGGTTATCACTCACGCGCAAAAAACATTTCCAACTTTAGTAAAGAAGCGTTTTCCTATAGAGAAGACTGGCTTATAACAGTCTAATAAGCACATAAACGTTTTCATTATTAACACCTCACAAAAGTTTGGGATGTATATACAAAATGCAAAAAAAAAAATAAAAATGGTATATACATAAAAGAAAACGTAGTAGCAATTAGAAGTTACCAACGGTCCCGATACAAAACGTGAAATTTAAAGTGTGTCTGAAAGTAAAATTTTTCCAATATCAAAGACATATAAACACGAAAGAACTACAAAATTAACTAACTGGTTTCTCTGACTAGGGCGGGTTTATTTCTTCCCACTGCAGCTTAGTACCGTGTATGTCTTCCATGTGCGTTGCACAGGTCCCTAACACGCCGTCGCATGCTTCTAATCAATGTGTTTTCACGTCATCTTCCGGACAAACGTCCCATTCCATCTGGGCAGCTCTTGTGAGATCTGGAAGTGTTTCTTGAGGCTGTGGACGATCATAAACTGCTGTTGTCAACTTGTCCCAGGCATTTTCAATGCGTTAGTGCGCTCTCTGTTGATCACAAAATAACTACGTAACCCCTACCACCCAAACAGCCTTATCTAACAATTTTCCGAACTTTATTTGAGGTATATATTACCACGGCATTTAAATGGCTCAGACAATCAGTTGCACTGAATCTTTACATCAGATGTAGACATTTATATTCATATCGTAGTCATATTTTCGATAAAACGGATGGATTTCCAACATTTTTTTTCATTTGAAGAATTAAGAAACCAGGAATATCGGACTTTGCCTGATCACAAGTACATTAATAAATACAAAACAAATATTAATTACTTAAATTTAATAAATTTTTCGGCTACGTATTCAAGAAACATACATAACAGCCAGTCACACTAACTTACACGTTCTTCCCCTCCAAGTTTTCTCTTATTCTAGGNTATTCAAGAAACATACATAACAGCCAGTCACACTAACTTACACGTTCTTCCCCTCCAAGTTTTCTCTTATTCTAGGCAACAATAACTTTATCATAAAAAAGGTATAAATAACAAAGATTTTAAAGTGTTGACCGGTGAGTAACACATCAAGTTGGGCTAAAAACCTCCTTATTTAGTCCTGGAAGAGTGTTTTCGCAGAAGAAATTGGCAAATTTGATACTTTCCAATGTAACGAGACAAGTAGTAACTTGTTTTCACGTCTGATGCTGTTGCAAGTATCCTCGGGAAAGGTAAACATATCTATTTTAATTTAAGTTTTTGAGAATTAAAATTTTTGATCAATATTAAATGTTTTTTTGTGATAAAACGATTACTTGTAGACTTTTAACAAACTATTTCGACAAAAAATTTAGATAATCAAAATAGAAAAAGTATAATGAAAAACCTTGTCTATGCACCTTGATTAAACGCCTTTTTACATAGCGTAATATAAGCTTAATTATATAAAAAAAAGTTCATTTGTGCTAAATATACACACCGTAAGTGGACGTAAATACCGGGAGCTGTTGTTGTTAGCTACATTTAGGATTAACAAAAATATTAAAATATTGGTTTATTTCATGAACGTTGGCGTTTGTTTGCATATTATTTTACAATACTTTGAGGTTATGAAACTCAAATTTATCTAAATAACTTTTCCCTTTAGTGTTGGGAAATTTAATATTTTGCAAAAAAAAAAANGGTTATGAAACTCAAATTTATCTAAATAACTTTTCCCTTTAGTGTTGGGAAATTTAATATTTTGCAAAAAAAAAATTTATTCTTTGGGTTTTTTTTTTTTGCATATTTAGATCTTTGTGATATTGAAGGCAAAACTCTTAAGCCCTACCTGAAATTATTTTATACATGGGTGTATCTAAATTCGACCNTCTTTGTGATATTGAAGGCAAAACTCTTAAGCCCTACCTGAAATTATTTTATACATGGGTGTATCTAAATTCGACCGGTAAACTTCGGCTGTAGGTTACTTACGAAAAAATAAATTGAAAACATGTATACGACGTATGACAATTGATTCTAGAGGTGTTTCACATTTTTGAAGCTGGAGCTGAAGAACTTATTTATTACAGTGCCGCTGTTTTAAAACTCTCTTTGGAATCTTCTCCTCCCTTCAATATCCGCGACAGCATGTTATTAGGTTTTAAGCGTTCCCACCTGCTAAGTATTGGCAAGTGTTGTTTTAAAAGTAAAACACAAATAACTTGAAAAAGATGAGACTCAGGGTGTTTGTCACAAGGCGATATTTTCCGTTAATTGTGCCATGCGGATGCATCATTTAAATATCAAATAAGCTATCCCGTCATGGACGTAAGTTCCAATTAAGGCTAGTAACCGAGATTGTTTACATTAAATGATATTATGACAGCGTCAGGTGTTAAGGTGTTTGCAGATCTTTGTCCAGTTACCCATTATCTAGACAATCGTTGTTCCAACTTAAAACATTTTCCTTCAATATTTGCACTAGACAAGCGTTTCAGGTCCAACTTCAAAGATGTGCACCGCCCTTGGTATTCACTTCAGACNCTTCAATATTTGCACTAGACAAGCGTTTCAGGTCCAACTTCAAAGATGTGCACCGCCCTTGGTATTCACTTCAGACGATAGGTCGTATACATGTTTCCGACTTATTTTTTCGTGATTAATCTGTAGCCGATTTTTGTCGGTCGAATTTATGTACAACCTGTGTAATTGTAAGCAATGAAATTGTCAAAATAAATAGGGGATAATACTTAAATTTTAATGGGAAGATGTGTAATATAATTAGTCTATGTCGGTAAGAAAATTAAAAAATTTTTGAAGGAAAGGGGAACACAAATACCAACACAGGCACACACACACACTCACACACACTCATGTATGTATATATATACACGAGGACTCATTCAGAAGTCATGGCAACTATTGTTTGTCTCCCGAAAACGACCCAACACAGGAAATGTACTATGTACAGTTGAAAGTGTACGACATGTACGTTTTAAAGGTAACACCCACCACATGGGTTATGGATGCAGGAATGTCCGGCAAGGAACAAAGACAAACATGGTTGCTTAAAATCACAATTTGATATATTCTCGTACAAACGTTATACACTCGTGTGACCGGGTATGTATCATATGTGTACGAGCTGTTTAATCTCCTTCAAAGTAGTCTCCGAGGTTGTCCACGGTTTGTTGCCGGCGATGAGGCAGACGGGAAATACCATCGGCTGCATGAGATCCGTCAATGTGCCCCACCTCTCGTTGGAATACTGCGATATATATATGTACATATATATATACATATACATAAACGCACAAAAACGATATTGGTGGTTTTATAAAATTACTTTTCAAAACAAACTCCATTGCATGAGAAAGGAAAAAGGAAGCAGTGAAACTTTATTCCGTTAATGCATTACAACTTTTTTTTAAATTAACCATTTCCATAATTGTTGACCTTGAAATTATTCTGATTTCTTCTGCACGAGTAGTAGGAAGCTAATAAAACCTTAAGTGTACTAAATGTAATTTTGTGTGCCTAAATTATATTGAATAATATCTTATACTCTTTGTGTGGATTGTCGATATCAACATATGTATATATTTTATAACTTACGAAATTGCTTCACATTTATTCATTGTTCTGTAGAGGCATAATTATGACGTTTTAAGGAACCAGATGCTTGTCTTTATTTACAAAATCAAACTTGTTGCTTTCTGCGAACGTACAGATAAAAATACGCACTTGCGTGTCTACCTTTACCTGGTGAAACTGGCGACAGATTTGCGTGCAAAGTTACAGTACTTTAAATTTAAATGTTATTTATTTTTTGAACATACAACTCCCATGAATACTTAGTATAATGAAGTTAACTAAACATATGATTTGTGGTCGCAGCACAGACCCTTTTTCGCAAGTAGGGATAAAATGAATAAATATTTAATTTAATTGTTTTAGATAGATTAAAATTATAATTGTTTTGTAGCTAAATGTAGTATAGCTGTGACCGACAAGACATACAATAAACATAAAGAATATAATTGTAAAAATTATTCCGACTACGACGTAATAATTAGTTTAAATTTCATACCGAATGATTGACATTAATGACCGTACTTGACATGCGAACAAAATCGAGTTTATCTCCAAGAGTCGTGCGGCTGATACCATTTTACATATTAAGTGTTTTGCATTTGTTTCCTAAATGCCTTATGTAATAAACTAATACAAACTACACTTCTCGGAACGTTATATAAATCTCCTTCAAATTCCTCTACACCATCCAAATACCTGCACATGAACGTGTATCAAAAGTTCGTGACAACATTCAGTGAAAATTTTGCTTCCGCGAAAGTGTACACTCCGGCCAAACATTAATTGGTGAAATTTTACTACCGTTTGATACCTTCATATTGAAGTTAAGATGTAAAAATGTATGCACACTTTTTTGGGACATCGTTAAGTGTTCGAAATACCATGCACTATCCCATAAGATGGCTGTTGATTTACTGTCATTGTAATTTCTTCGTAACAATCTCGATTTCATTCTCCTGAAAATGTTTTAGGTGCCTGTTTCTGGCATTCAAACATCCGTTCATTGCTTTGTACGGATCATCACGTCTTCAATGTTAGATTTAATTTATAAATTAATTTACTTTAAATAATTTTGCTTATTACAGGGAAAGTCTGTGTTTGTGTTTGTGTGTTCTATTATATTACACTGTGTACATTAAATGCATTCTTCATGTTTGTCTATTAACATCTAGGTTTGCGTTTCTTTTTAGTTTCTAAGATACATACGGAAATAAGTGTAAAAATATATCAAAATTGTAAAGTGGACTAATTCCCATTATACACAAGAACATCAGTTGAAATAAAATACGATACATTTATCTGCCCTTCTGCTTTATGGTTTTTAATCAGTTAAAAGTTATTTATATCAATTTCCCTAAAGTTATGCTTGCAAAATGTAAAAACACTTAACCATTTACCATTATATTTAAAAATACGTATTTCCAAGAACTGACTTATTCTCATTCAACACCGCTTTGTGCCAGCTCGAAGTTCTAATTATTGTTGAAATAAAGTAGAAAATAACTACCATGAATATTATATACTTTGTTAAAGGGACTTAATAATTTTTACTCATATAACAATAACAACCAACAAATTCAGTATAAGTGAATTATAAGTAAAATGTGTAGATTTTACGACTGTGGCTTATTACTTTACATGATCAAGGCTAAAATTTATGTGCAGGCATTCATGTACTTCTCTTTGACAAATTATTCTGCAAACTACTCTGAATCTGAACAAACTGGCAAACGATTTCATGGAATTGCGGTAAACTATGTCTCAGGAAACGTAATTAAAACGTTCTCGTTGCGAAAATTGTTTAAAACAGACACCCTGACGCCAATGGGAGAGTCGAACAAAGGAAAATATAATTGCACTGCAGTGTAACGAAGTTCTAGTAGTCCTTTGTAGCTGTGCTTCATTAAATAAGATGCAAATTTATGTTTTTCAACATTGCTACAACGCCAGAGTAAAATACAAAGAAAAGAACCTTACATTTGTTACATAGAACGCAGTATACTAGACGTGATTACTTGTTTGGCTGATTTAGTATTTACGTGATTATTTTAAGTAATTTCAATATAATTACGATAAAGGAGATTTTTTATCTTGGTAGCAGAGCGCCATGTTTGAAAGCTATTGCAACAAAAAACCTTTAGAGCTGAGATTTTTCCATTCGTATTTACACAATGTTTTACGTCTACTGTTACACAAGGCCGGGCATAACACCTGATACATGACATATTTATTGCAGTTTATAATGTTGTCTAACTCACGAATGTCATGTTAGCGGCAGGAAAGTAACTAAAAACATTATAAGCACTGTTTTGAAGTGGAAGGAGTCCAACCAATTGACGGCAATATGGTTTTACCACACCAGCTTGAAACACTGTAAATGATTTTCTTCCAATTTCATTACTGAGACAGCATTTATAATCTAGCTTGCACATCCAAAGTTACAGGCAAATTTTCTCTGTCACGAAAAAGAATGAGTTAAGAACAATTATTGCATTTTTTTCTTAGCAAACAGTATTTGGAGTTAGAAATTTAAATTTCAAGCATGTTAAGTTTTTTTTATCAGAGTTGGAGATATATTACGTATGATCGTGTTAATTCAACATTAGAGACTATATTTGGTTTTGAAGTAATAATTTTGAAAGTACAACTTTTACCATTGAAACACTCATGAAAATATTTCACTATTGAACGGCATCAAGTATAATTTTTTTCCCCCGGTATTAAGTTATTTAATTAGAAAATTACCAAATCATGTATGTCACACTGCAAGGGAGAGAAGTGAAAATATAACACTGATTGAATAGGCAAAATATCACACTGCTAAACATATGGCTGTAAAGTTACCAAACAAACAGGAGTGACTTGTGTATTTTTGTTCCCTCTCAAAAAAAAAATCGCTCAACACTTGCTTTTGAATACTGCGCCACTATAAATTCACTCAATAAGGTAACCCTTCGAGTAAGCATTCGCGCATGTTATTCAGAGTTGGATGCGCACGGCAGGATCAACGCAAATAGTCTAGATGCAGATGAAGGCGGAAAAGATGCGGAAGATAAGAAAAAGTGTAGGGTAGTACAACAATCCCTATGGGTGTCGGTTAGAAAGTATTCAGACGAATAATAAATAACAAACAAAAACGAAATAAGCGGAGATGTCTCACTGAATAGGTAAATGATCAATGAATGTGAGGAAAAGCACCTGTTTAGAAAGCAAAGCGGTGGCGATGATGGATAAGCGACGAGACAAAAAAAGAAAGCTCTCTTAAGAATGAAGATCGTTTTATTTCAGAAAATGAGCTCGGATCTACAGAAAAAAATCTTGATGTTTTTACGAATTAGATAAGCAGATAAGCCGTGTAACATATTAGCTATATTCTCGTACGAGATAGGAAACTATTTCTGCATGAAAAGAAAATATCTCTGATATGTATTTACATTATATACTTAGAGTTTTGATAGATGTATATATACTACGGACTGAAGAATAAAATAATTAACATAATACATTTAAGAGTAAAAGAAATAATATTTTTCATAATTGCCAGATTATTTTCACTGTGCTATTTATTATGATAGAATAATTTTCTTTTTAGGCAGCTAATATTTACAGTTATGCAAATCAGAACAAAATTACAGTCCTTGTGAATGTCGTATTCACGTTTGATTCAAATCGTTACAAAAATTGATTTGTTCTACAAAACTGCAGCAAAAAGTCACTGAATTCAGCAATTGCAATTTGTGTAACGAAATTTTAGCTTCAGATATTTGTCAAACCGTATCTTTTAGCGAAGTAACACGGAAGCAGGGTTTCTGGGAATGTAAAACAGGAAGTTCAACTACGATGTAAATCCAAAAGAGAATATCGCATGGTTACAAAATGTGAACGTAATAATAATAATGTTTATTTGCTTAGTACAAAAATATTAATCNTCGCATGGTTACAAAATGTGAACGTAATAATAATAATGTTTATTTGCTTAGTACAAAAATATTAATCAGAACTTGATGTGACTAGCAAGGACTGGCATTTGCCTAAATTGGGATTGGAATACTACACAGAAAATAATACTTGGATGAACCATGTCCACCCCCTCCTTTCAAAGCGCACGGACATGAAATGCACGACCTCTAGAACCAAAGATGGCATAACCTGACAGACTAGTTGAATGAGAAAATTATTGATAACATTTCAAATCATGGAGTTGTTACCTTGAAATTGTCCAGCAGCTGTCAAAACACTCCAACAGAAAGCATAATTGAAATTGTCGAAGGCCAAAAGTTCAGAAGATAAATGAAACAAAAGAGTTTCGAAGTGCATTATAATTGGTACGAATGAGTATTATGAGGGGTGGGCTGTAAAGGGTGGTTTTTGGTGGACTTTGAGCGCAATTAGAAGTAGAGAAGATAAGTTTAATTGAAATTCAATCTGAAATGGATAAATATATACATGTGATAGGGGAAAAAAAAAAGTAATTTTTGGGGAGAACACAGTGCAAGAACATAATACGTCTTCAATTATAATTAAATACAATTATATGAACACGCCTTATTAGTGATAACACCACTCATTCTAACAGAAGCAACTTCTTTCCCTTCCGCACACCCAAAATATGTATGAATGCTGTACTGTGTGATTGTACTTTTGCATGTATGAAAAATCTGCTATGGTAACCCGGTTGAGAAATGTTATTACTTGCAAATATTTCTAAGCCTGAGAGCTGGCTGTCTTAATTCTAACATAATTTTCCATATAAAAACTAACAACATGATTTTGACGATTTAAATTTTATTTTGTAACCCATAAACAATCTATGCAGTAATTACTGATGAAAATATTTCATTATCGTGAAGATGTGACTTTTGATAAGAGTTCCTGCCCCAGAGAAAGAGATGACGTTTTAGCACACACAAGTTTAACCTCTTCTCTGTCAAAGTAAATTCTCGCTGTCGTAAGTGAGTCAAAAATTGGCGAAAATGAGATACGGTGACTAACTTGTTCGGAAGAGTTATATCTTCAACAGGACAAATTGCCAAGTCTAAAATTTATGTTAGTATTTGAGTATTTTCATGTTGCCATTTTGACCAAATTTCAAACAAACGGTGCTGTTCAGCAAATAATGACGAAGTCAACTTAGTCAGTTTTATGCGTTTCGTTGTACAGAATCTGAAGTTTACAAACATAACTGATCGAGTCTTCCTGGTCACTTTCTCCTGTAAAACATACTGCTTAGTAAGTTTGCCAGCATGCCGTGACCAGTTTCATCTGTAGGAAATTAAACATTTCACAGTTGGCAAACAGAAAATATCGAGTCAGTATCATTGCTTTTGTTTTATTTATCGGTGACTTTAAGTGATCGTTAAGGTTTATGGCGCTTGGTTAAACAATATCTTACAATCATAATGCACGGAGGATTAGTGTCCAGTGGTTTACAAATGTACTGCAGCAGAAAACTCCATGTTTACAATCTTACTGTGTATGAGTCTACTCGCCCTCACAAGGCATACTGCTTCGCATGGTCTGAACTGAATAGCTGAAGGGGAAGTTGTGAAATTGGAACTGCAACGCTTGAGTGGCTACGACAATTGCCTGACACTGGTACTTAAATATCATTGTTCTTCCGATACGTGAAACGGTCAAAACAGTAACCAGTTCACTGCCACTTTTTTCCTGTAAGATATAGGACATACTCACTTGCAGATAATTTAACATCAATTTATGGAGAAAGGGCATTCCTACATGCAAGTAGATTCAGTGTGTAGTGTCACTGAGTTGAACGTTCTTCGTCTGGCTCATTATACAAGGGGAGAAATAAAACACATGGCAGCTACATTGCTAAAGAACTATTGTTTGCAGACATGATTGATTTGAAAGATGTTGCGGCAAACGTTATTTAAATCAGATCCATAGACAATGAGGGTAACACAGTGAAGTGGCGTACAATAAAGGGACAATCCAGGTTGCATGCAATTTAAATATAACCACAGTGATTCGGAGTTCGAATCCATCCGTACTGTTAGATGATGCCACCCTGTTCACATGTCAAAGGAATTTCCTTTCATGTATTGAGTACAGCTACCAATTTCAGAGGAGAAAAAATAAAGAATCTCTTGAAACTATGTGCTGCCAAGACTGTCCCTCAAGAACTAAGAGGGTGGTATGCCTCGTTGCCAGCTGACAAGAAAAAGTGACAGTGATCCAGAACCTGGCATTTTCGACTCGGAAGAATCAGGTGATGAAATAACGAATAATGTAGTGTTATTCAGAGCTGAAAATTCCTCATTTCCTTTCAGAGCTGACAATAAACAATATTATAACTAATGATCGTCAAATTCTGTGAAAGCTGTGATGTTGATATATTTTTCCAAGTTGGCTTAGTTCAAATAATATTGCTAGAAGTAGTGTTTTTCCTTGTAATTCGTGTTTTTTTTTTTAGTCCACCCAGTAAATAAGGCACAATACTTATATCCGAATACGCATGTTAAGGACTTAAGTTTATTGAAAAATAATTCGGATTTTCTTTACAGATTACAAATTATCTAGGTTTGCACTTAACATAAATTAAAGACACTGAAAGGTCGTTTCTGATGCCACTGCTAGTATCAACTTCAGTAACGCAATACAGTTTCAGTTTATTATGTTCCCCTTACAAAATCTTACATAATCGATAAGTTTATTTGCAGTGAATAATTTCTGTCAACAGGTATACATGCAATAAGTGACCAAGTCACACTGTGTTAAAAATTTGGCCATGACCAAGTCATAATCAGTATCACAATAAATAAAAATTTGAAAACTAAATTCAAAATTATCTATAATTATAACAATTATACTCCTTGTAACATACAAAAAAAAGTTATAACCGAACAAAATATAAAACTGCATTTTTGGGATCATAGTTAATATTAAACTGTAATTTCCCATAAAACCGAATTTTTGACTTAGTCACACTATAAAGTATACAGACGACATATTTTCAGCGTTGCTCTCTGCAAACCGATGACAGAGCTGCTTAAAGGCTGTACTTACCAGAATAATTATACTGCCTTCCATTTACGCTCCTTCCAGCCTTAAATTATCACAGCGAATATTTCAGCTTAATTTCTCACTAATATTTTTTTTATGTTCACTGTACACACACCCCCACGAATTGGTTAAATGCTGATCATATTATATGGACTCTTAACACTATAGAGTCTTATAGGGTAACGTTGTACCTGTCAGGGAAATTCTATAGTATTTGCCTAATTTAATTTCAAATGAAGGCTCCGAGAATCCACACACATTACTATGTTCATCATAAATGCAATTGTTAACCATTAAGTATGTATTTAGATTTTGATCGGAGGAGGGGTGGGGGAAGCTGCAAAGACTTAGTAGTAAAAAAAATATGATGGCACAATGAATGTCAGCGCAAATTTTTAGAAAGTTACCTCAAATGACTGCACTGAAATTATATTATCCCCCTTTGAAAGCAGGCAGAGTTTGCGTTAATAGTGTTTTTGACAAGCGTACTTAGCGAAATTCGCCAGCCAACACACTGATAAACCAAACAGAAGAAAAGTAAAAAAAACATATATTTTTTCGTGTGTGCTGTGCACTATGGCTACCGTTCTGCAAACGTTCAAGTATCGCTATCTCCTAATAATTAACCGAGCGAGGTGGATCAACGGTATCATGGACTCGCATTCGGCAGAACTCCTGCTCGATTACCGGTCTGGACACACTGACCAAGGTTTTTTCAGTGGTTTTCTGAAATCACTCCAGGGGAATTCCGGGGCAGTCCCTTGATATGGTACAGTTCAAATGACAAAAACAATATTCGCGCAGCTTTGAGGGAGGCATTGGAGGGGTGTGCTCCCGCGAACGCTAACCGCTGGAGGGAGGGAAACAACGTGACACTGCTGGTGTTATACATAACAAACTGATAACATAGCTTTCTGGTACCACGCTGTTCAATACCGTGCAGCGCAACTTATGTTTTTTTTCCTACAGTTAATATGCACACGCAGAGCAGCTCTCGCCCAACCGCTCTCGGCCGCTGTCACCATTGAACTGAACCACCCCACCCCTTCGTATAACGAAAATGAACTCACCCGACTCACCCGACGCGTTTGGGACTTCTGTGCACAATTTTATCATTTGGATTTCACTATATTGGCCATGTTTTCTCCCTTTCCAGCTCCTTTTTCTCCGAGGAACTGGTAGCGTCTTCAATCATCCCGCTGCAGACGAAATATTAAGGCTCGTCTTGACCCCCTTTGCAGAAATCCTTCATTTTCGCGTCATAATTTCGGATTCGTAGTAATTACTAAAAATGTATGATTATAGAAAATTTACGTTTTGACGAGTTGTTCAATATTTTAGTGCGTAATTTTAAGTAAGTGTTATCTGCAATTTGTCAAAAGTTAGAAACACNTTTTTTTTAGTCCACCCAGTAAATAAGGCACAATACTTATATCCGAATACGCATGTTAAGGACTTAAGTTTATTGAAAAATAATTCGGATTTTCTTTACAGATTACAAATTATCTAGGTTTGCACTTAACATAAATTAAAGACACTGAAAGGTCGTTTCTGATGCCACTGCTAGTATCAACTTCAGTAACGCAATACAGTTTCAGTTTATTATGTTCCCCTTACAAAATCTTACATAATCGATAAGTTTATTTGCAGTGAATAATTTCTGTCAACAGGTATACATGCAATAAGTGACCAAGTCACACTGTGTTAAAAATTTGGCCATGACCAAGTCATAATCAGTATCACAATAAATAAAAATTTGAAAACTAAATTCAAAATTATCTATAATTATAACAATTATACTCCTTGTAACATACAAAAAAAAGTTATAACCGAACAAAATATAAAACTGCATTTTTGGGATCATAGTTAATATTAAACTGTAATTTCCCATAAAACCGAATTTTTGACTTGGTCACACTATACAGTATACATACGACATATTTTCAGCGTTGCTCTCTGCAAACCGATGACAGAGCTGCTTAAAGGCTGTACTTACCAGAATAATTA
>NQII01009143.1:0-13271 GCA_002778355.1 Clitarchus hookeri
AACGCCACCTTGTCGGTCACCACCAGAGGAGTGGTTAGCTGGTGTAGAAACCTTCAGTGGAGTACGTGGCATGCCAAGGATAACTCTGCCCTAACTGCATACTTGCTAAGGGCCTACATTGGCGGTCGCCCACGTGCACAACACTCGAACTTCCCCACGGAGAACCGGAGTGTCAGTGATAATCCTGGGAGAGGAGACCCAGGAAGCCGCACAGAAAAGCAATCCCTTACCATCCTGTAGATACACCCTTTTGCCATGTATACCTGTGCCAACCCCTTGTTTTAATTATGGCTCATGACTCCAGACACCATTATTTACCATATAAGTGTAAAATTGAAAATATTATACTGCCATTCGCCTGCTACATGCATTGAGAAATATAAATGTGGAGAACAATAAAGTTAAAACAAACAACTTGTTCTGCCTAAAGGTTTTTCCCTCATGAAACAAAAACTGAATAGAGGAGAACCTATGCTCCGTGTTTTGCGCTATTCAGACAACAAAAAGGATAACTATTTTAAATAAGTAACAATGAATAATGTTTACACCAATGCTACTGGAAAATGTAAATATTTCAATAAGAGCTGTTTACTTTACATGAAGTGTGCCAAAATTCAATTTAATAACCTTTTCACAAGTAAACTATTTCTTACTAGCTATTGCCAACACAGCGCTGGTGTCACGTTCATCAGTTCGTTTTGATTACAAAGTAAAGATTATAATTTGTAGACAGTATATAAGTAAAAGTTTCTTTTCATAAAAATAGAATGTTTTAATGTTACTAATAGTATTAATGTTTATTATGTGTAATTTTTTTTTAAAAAAACCNGCGGAAAGACGAGTCACGGCTAACATTTGGCACTGAAGAACCAACGCTAATGTGCTGCCATCTCTTGGTCTCCACTAAAAGCTTTCGAAAATAATTGATTATCAAATGGCGGCGACCAAAATTCGATTCCTTTGCATTCTTTGCGAAGGGAATAACGTAACGGAAATATTCAAATGCCTTTCTATATTTTGCACGTTTATTTGATAAACTGCAGAAATAACAACGCTAATACTAAAATTACATCTTAACCTAGAATTATCTTGTAAGTAGAAAGAATGTGTTACGTTAGTTTTATAACCACAATTCAGCGTCTCCAATATGGCGTGGTTATACTTCTGAAAAAAACGTGCCCAAACGAACAAGATGGAGTGTACGAGTCCGCTGGACAACAACTGAAATTTATTTAATTTCAATTAATAACGGTGAAATCTTTACCCATGAGTGCTACGTAAAAATGTAAATATATAGTTTAGCAATATTAACTTTACAATTACGGCATTAAATTTATACATATTAATATTTAACCTACGAACTATTTCTTTTCAGCTATAACCAACATGTCCCTTCAAAATCCGTTGTTAATTCTTACGGACTTTTAACAAATTATTAAAATTTATTGAAAAAATATACTTAAAACTTAAAACAACCAATTTATATAGTGCTTCAGTGCTAAAAGCAAGACAAAACCTTTTTCCATATACCATTTTTTTATAACCAATTGAACATGTAACTCCTAGGGTGATTTTTCAAAGGTTCTTTTCAAAAGTATCAAAGATACCGTGAATGGATTATAACCTGTATATCTTATGCAACCCATATTTTGAACTTAAAAAATGGTAATAAAAAGTGCATAAGATACTTGGGTAAATATGGTAATATTGGTAGCCTACAAGAACATATGCATGTTAATTTTCATAGAGCATTCTCTGGGATGTGTCACGTTGTCAGAATATGTTTTCCAGACGTGTGTCAGTGCCAACAAGTTCTTGGTGCAAGAGGATGTGTTTGACATGTTCGTTGACAAGTTGGNGTTTTCCAGACGTGTGTCAGTGCCAACAAGTTCTTGGTGCAAGAGGATGTGTTTGACATGTTCGTTGACAAGTTGGAGAAGAAAATGAAGGAGTTGGTAGTTGGGGACCCATTTGCCCCAGGTGTGAAAATAGGACCTCTCATCAACCTGAGTCAAGCCAACAAGGTTTGTTTGTGCTTTTTGTATGGTATCCCTCATTGCAAGTTTTCTGTGAATACAATAAGTGTGCTCAACCTCCATTCACAGTAGAGCTTGCAGTCTGCTGTCTGCCTATCCTATGGTTTGTATCATGTTATTTGTATGCTTACAGTTAGTCTAAATATGGTAGATCACAATTTTATAAAGTGATTCTTGGGAATCATCAAAAATTCCCAAAGGTTTACAAAATGAAGGGAAAAAAATNAGATCACAATTTTATAAAGTGATTCTTGGGAATCATCAAAAATTCCCAAAGGTTTACAAAATGAAGGGAAAAAAATTAAATAAAAAATTGAATAAATTGCAAATTGATTATAAAGATACATATTTGCAGCTCACAGTGATAGGGNAAAAAAATTAAATAAAAAATTGAATAAATTGCAAATTGATTATAAAGATACATATTTGCAGCTCACAGTGATAGGGGGCTAAAGTGTAGCTGTTGTTATGTTTATTAAAATTTGTGTTTGTTTGCTGTGTTTGACTTTTAGATACATTTTTTATGATAATGCTGTTGTAACTTTAATTGATCTTTGTTTTTGGATTTTAAGTTGGGATTGCATTTGGAACATTTACTGTATTGATTGTTGAGGAACTAGTTATGCTACGTTTATTGATTACAGTATTATTAACGGTTTCAAACTTTTGTTTTGCCCTTTTGAATTACTGATGACCCATTCACATATGACACGTGTAGTTACATTATTGAAATTTACTATCAGAATATTATAATTAATTTAAGTATTTTTAATAAAACAGCTGATTTTCCTTGCAAGAAGCCACTAAAAATAAACTTTGCGCTTGCTGAAAGTTACGCCGCACTCTGTTTAAAGTTATTTTTTGGCATTAATATGTCTTAACATATACTGTGTTATTTCATCTCAAAGATCTAATTTGAAACATTGGCTGCTTTTATCATGAGAAGCAATTAACAATTGACTTCATGGTCAAGTTACACAGCTCTCAATTTAAAATTGTTTTGGTAACAAGGGTGTGTATATAACTCTTTGTGGTAGCATTTAATTTGGAAAATTCTGTATTTTTAATAAAATAAATATTTCTTATAAAAACATGTTATTTTTGCAGCAGAGATGACAAAAAACAGATTTAATGTGAAAAACCTTTTTTACCNTATTTCTTATAAAAACATGTTATTTTTGCAGCAGAGATGACAAAAAACAGATTTAATGTGAAAAACCTTTTTTACCTCAGTTTTTGGGTAAAGGGAGGTTAAATTTGACACCTGTCTTGATTTCACGAAGTATGCGACTTTTGCAAAGTAATTCCAAGGAATCATGACACTGCGTGAAATTGAGGCTGTTGTAACTTCCATGTGATTGTCGTCATGTACATCTGCTCTGGCTGCTTTGTGTGATGCAGTTTCATTTAAATGTCGATGGAAGTATTCCATTGCTATACGTCANTATTTCTTATAAAAACATGTTATTTTTGCAGCAGAGATGACAAAAAACAGATTTAATGTGAAAAACCTTTTTTACTTCAGTTTTTGGGTAAAGGGAGGTTAAATTTGACACCTGTCTTGATTTCACGAAGTATGCGACTTTTGCAAAGTAATTCCAAGGAATCATGACACTGCGTGAAATTGAGGCTGTTGTAACTTCCATGTGATTGTCGTCAAGTACATCTGCTCTGGCTGCTTTGTGTGATGCAGTTTCATTTAAATGTCGATGGAAGTATTCCATTGCTATACGTCAGGTTGGCATAAGTGAAGTGGGATAAAATCTTTTGAGACCTGTTGCAGCTGACAGGAAAACTACTTCTGTCATTTGAACAACTGTACTGAATATTATTGATAATCAAATAAACAATGTAGTTGTGCATAGAATGCATTAGTAAAAATTTGGCAGTACAGTAAATCCTCTGTGTAACAAAATTGAAAGGAGTGAATTTTTTGTGTGTTTGTCATAGAGAGGGATTACAATGTGGTTCTTTTCTCTCATACAGAGAATTTTGCAATTTTGCATCTGAGTGTTAAATGTTTTCCTACTGTAATGTGGGACTGTAAGTGAGCCTTGTGGGTCAGTGCTGAGTGAACAGTGTGTATTGTCTGCAGGTGATGGACATAGTGAAGGATGCGATAGAGAAAGGAGCTGAAGTAAGGTTGGGTGGGAAGCAGGCGACATCGATGGGGAAGAGGTTCTACGAGCCGACTCTCCTGCTCAACATCAATCCTTCCATGGTCTGCTACACGAACGAGATATTTGGGCCTGTTGCTGTGTGTGTCAAGTAGGTATTCTTCCCAACAGTTTACTGACTTGTAGAGGTCGCTCAGTCACTTGTTGATTAGGTACTTGAGTTTACTCACAATAAATAGTACTGTGGATCTTAACCGACGCATGACGCGTAGCTGGCAATACACTATGTATACATCTACGACTTTGATGCAGCCCGTGGGAGGCTACGACACCCTTACCCAGGGACGAACCCGGACTGCTATGTCCGAGAGACGAATACAGTCAAACCTCATTAATACATCCCCGTTTAATACAAAATTTGCTTTTGTGGAAAGTGTTTTTGCGGTCCCATGAATTAATATAGGATTTATAATGTTAAACTACTTCCTAAATACAAAATACGATTAATATGTAATACGAAGTGATTTTAATCCCGCAGGACAGTAATTCCACATGTTGGCAAATCGTTTATACAAATTCCACGGCTTAATGAAAACAAACACAGCTAATATGCAATATTTGAAACACCATAACATAAAACGGTAAAACATAAATAAACAACTGGCCAAAGATATACATACTTTGTAGCACAACAGGAAATATGGAAATCAATACTAGCAGTAAAGTTACTTCTACTGCCGCGAGTTGCGCTGATGTCGCCAAGATGTAAACTGTAACATTGTGGTAAATGGGAGAATTCCATTTATTAATTTAAAATTGCATTTATAAAATTTGTGTTATTTCAAATTGATAAAATTCTGCACACACGCGGAACTAACACTATTTTGGCGGCGATAATCTTTATGTGCCAAACTAATAATATTGAAGTTCGTAACCTCCAAGTTGCTGCCATCTTGTGAACACCAAGTGCAATGGAAAAATTCCAGGACTGATGCATTTATTTCCTGATGTGCTGTGCACTATAGGGTTTTTATTTTTTTTATACACACGCAAAAAGATATTTGTACTTTTTTTTATCTTCGAGAGGCGCACCTTTTATATTTTAGCGCGTTACGATATAAATGTTTGGTTTCTCTGGCTGTACGAATAAGCCAAGGCCATGGCTGCAAAAAAAAAACTATTGACGAAGAGTAGTTTTCATTGGTAACATGTGCAAAGTTGCTTTAATATTTTTGATCGTGTTAGTTGGTTTTTAAAGGTTTAGCGATGGCTGCAAAACGTAAACGTAATGAACTTACGTTACTAACAAAGCTTAAAATAATCAGTGACGTGGACAAAGGCAGTAAAAATAAAACAGAAATTGCACGAGAATTTGGTATTACACAATTGTCTTTATGCACAGTTTTAAAAAATCGTAGCAAAGTTGAGCTTGCTCGTGACAATGCCTCTGCATTTGCTTCAGTGGTATCATAAAATGCACGCAGCAAACATACCTATTTCTGGTCCTTTAATCCAGCAAAAGGCAGATTACCTGACTTTGAAGTTAGGGATTCCTGATTTCAAATTTAGCAATGGTAGGTTGCAGCTGTTTAAAGAACGAAACAACCTTATTGCAAAATTTATGTGTGGCAAGTCGGCAGCCGTCGACGTGGATAAGACTCAGGATTGTCTAAAGTCTGTGCAGCCAATACTTAATCAGTTCACTCCAGATAATATTTTCAACGTGGACGAAACTGGAGTTTTTTTACAATATGCTGCCAAATAAAACATTGGCTGTGAAAGTTGAGAAGTGCCATGGAGGTAAACGCAGCAAGGAACGTGTTACTGCATTACTGCGCTGTAACCAAAGTGGTAGTGAGAAATTATGTCCCCTTGTTGTAGGCAAGTTTCAGAAGCCCAGATGTTTCAAGAATATTGTTAACCTACCATGTGATTATGAAGCAAATTCCTGTGCTTGGGTGACAGTGAAAATATTTCAGAAATGGTTAATGAAATTGGAATGACACATGGCATGCAAAAACAGAAAGATTTTACTTATTTTGGACATATGTACAGCACATTCTGCTGCTGGCCTTGAGTTGTTACAAGTGACATTGCCCTATCTGCCAGCCAACACCACAAGCTTTCTACAACCTCTTGATCAAGGTATCATCCAGTGTGTGAAGACTACAGAACTCGTCTCAAACATTACTTAATTCGTCACTAACTTGCGATGGGACGTTTTGAATGCCATGCGGAATGTATGTATGGCTTGGGATGAAGTCACATAGTCTACAATAGCCAACTGCTTCAGAAAAGCTGGTATTGGTGCCAAAGAAGAACAGGCCGGTGAGGAAGACACTGATGGCAATATGGAAGGATGGGATTATGTTCAGGAACGTCTGCAATTCGAGGAGCAGTTTCGTCACTTTGTGCAAGTGGGTGATGATGTTGCAACATCTGCAGCACCTGTTGTGGGAGAACTGATGTGTGTGTTGACGTTCAGTCAAGTGCTAGGACTGTTGAAGAAACTGAAGATTACAAAGGAGAAGATAATGATTGTGCATTACTGCCAACGGAGAAGGATGCTATCCAGGCTTTAGCCACCATGGAAAATGTGCTTTCAAACATTGATGTTGATAGGGAAACACTTCTGGAATTTGATAAACTCTCTACGGTTGTTAGTAGTGCCTATAAAGAAAGAACAATGGAAACCAAAATTGACTCGTTTTTTAAGCCACAGGTTTAAACTTAAAACAGTGCGCTATTTGCCACGAAGTCAATGCTGGAAACAATGTAAATACTATGTACAAAATATGTAAGTATTCACATACTATACATTTTTCTAATAGTAGAGAAGACAAGATGTGCACTGTTCTCCGAGAAGTGTTATACAAGTAAAAAATATTCTGCAAAATTGTTACTTTTATCAGTTAATTCTTGAGAAGTGATGTTAAAATATTTTTAGTTTGAATGTTTTTTTTTTTAAATTTTGTTAGTACAAACCTTGTTATTACAAAGGGCCAAAATGATGGTCCCTTCAGGTTTGTATTAACGAGGTTCGACTGTACTACCCACCGTTGCCAGTTACAATAAAATATGCATGTCAGTCATGCACCCCCGCCTGGCCACCTGAACAGAGCCGGCCTGCTCCTAAGCGAGCGCCATGATACCACCCGCAACACAGAGCTACCCTGCTTCCAACTCTCGCCACAAGAGAACACAACAAGGGATGATGATGCTCACACAGGAAGGAGCTGGTGTGACCAAAAAAAATGCATGTGGTTTTTTTTAGATTGTAAAAGTAAAGTTAATAATAAAGGTAGCATTTTGAGATGGTTATATGCCAAAGAAGCCTACCGTATTTACCACATTGTTAGCCAACCTTTTTGTATCAATTTGAATCAATCAAATTTGAATCAATTCCGTGAGGAATAGACATGGTGGCCTGTACTACCTCCTAACTAACCAGGAACTGAAACAGAAGTAGACTATGAATACTAGGTGAAGGGGACCTGGGTCTAAACTAGACAAGAGCAGATGCGGCTGGGTAGCTATAGTACTAACTGACTAACTAACTCAATGCTGTTGTCCAGAATGGACTTGGGTGGCACTACCAGAAGGGTAGTGCGTGTTGAAAACTTATTCTGGGTTTACCGAGGAAAGTCTTGAAGAACTTCTGGTAGGTTGCAAAGATNCGTTCTGCGGCTGTGCACGGACATATATTCCACCTGCCTGCTGGCTCCTTGGGGTGTGTGGAGGTGAGCTCCTCCTCCCATGGGCGGAGCTGCGTTCTCGGGTGCCATCTCTCAGTCCATGGCGAAAGTAGGCATCTGTGTCATGCAGGGTTGCGTCGGCTGCGCAATCTTGGGTGCTTAGCTGACTTCTATCACACGTGGGGGTTGGCGTAACGACTGGAATAAAGGCGAAACTAACTTGGCTGCCTTTGCCCCCACGTCTAGGGGCGTGCTGATAGGCTCTACTAGCAAGTGGTTTCCAGGTTCAAACCCCGCCTGGGGTGAAGTGATGACACGTGAAGATGAGGCAAAGTCGTGTTTAAATAATTGTCAGTGCTATCACGCATCACAGTGTTTACTTGATTCTAATCACACTTTTTCCTAAAAATATTTTTGGAAAACCAGGCGCAAGTTAGAATGAAGTACCATCAATTTTTTTGACCTGGAAAAAATTTCTGCTCCAATGTTTATGTGAATAATTATTTTTAATTCTTGTAGCCGCATCATTCATTGTATACATGTTAATAAATTAAAACATTAGTTTTCCAATTTTTAAAACAAGATAAGGTTTTAAAAAAGGTCCATTAAGACCCATACTAAAATGTTTTAAAATTTATGTACTATGTGAAATTGTTCATAAAAGTTTAACAGATGGAATTATCTGCAGGACGTGGAATATGATATTTCGCACTATACAAGCTTCGTAACGTAAAACACATCCTCCAGAAAACAACTGAAAATTACAAGGTAGCCATCGAGCCAATCAGGCGGATGCATGTGTGTGAGAACTTGATCTAGGGCGACACGCCATCTAGTGGGAAAGCTAGCAACAGTACGTTGGAGTAACAGCGGATGGTTTAACAACTACATGCTGGTGAATGTGCGCTGCGCTGCCATAATTAGCGTTATCGGACAATTTCACCACTGTGAACCAGCTGCCATACAAATAATGTCACCACTTTATTGTGTACACTACGCTTAAACACTCATGTTCCGTAGTTGAATAGTTTCTCTCAGACTTATTCAACTGTCTGGAAATATAATAAATGGGATGCTCCTGGTCATTTATTTTCTGTGGTAATACCATGCCTATTGCAGTACCTGAACTGTCACACATCACAATAAATGGTAATTCAAAATCTGGGCAACATAACACAGATTTCTCACACAATGCATTGCGTAAAGTTTCAAATGCTTACTTCCTATTATTGTCTTATTATGTTCAGTAAAGTCTGCACAATTTGTGAGAAATTTTCAATGCATCTGCGGTAATAACCAATTAAACCAATAAACTGCCCAACCTTCTTAACAGTCTAAGGCGCTGGATGTGTCTCATTTACTGTAATTTTCTCTTCATCCGGCTATATACTGGTTTACTGAAATGATGTGTTCCAAGTATATTACAGTGGTTATAAAGTTGCATTTTTCTGGTTTTAACCACAAGTTGGCTTCTTTCAGCCTTGCAAACACCCTACGTAAATTTTGCAAATTCTCCTCTTTAGTTTTTGGCAATGTAATCAAATTGTCCAAATTGACAAAGCAAATCTGTCCTACCAATCCTGCTAACGTATTATCCATAAGACTGGCAAAAGTAGATGGCGTGTTTACTAAACTGAAAGGCATTCTAAGACAGTAATAATGTCTGTTCGGAGTTGAAAATGTGTTTTCCCATAGTCTTCCACAGCTATTGCTACTTGCGAAAACCCACTGACACAGTCCAGCGTTGAAAAATACTTAGCACCGACCAACGTATCTTAAGACTAATTTATCAATGGCAAAGGATAAATGAAATGTTTTGATACCTTATTAAGATCACGGAAATCAATAACAGGTCTAACTGTTGTTCCCTTCGATGTTAACTGCATGACTAAAATCATGGGTGCGGACCATGGGCTAAGGTACTATAACCTTAGACTTTAGCATAATGCCAATCTGTTTCTTTAAAATTTCTTTCTGGCTCTGGAGGACTCTCTATGGACAAAGTCTGATCGGTTCGGCATCACCTGCATACTCGTGTGTTTAACTCTGTCTGTGCATCCTAAAACTTGACCTTAAGAAGTACGTCTTCATATTCCCTCAAGGTTGTAACTAATTATCCCTGTCTACTTGATTTAAATGTTATAACTTAATCTGTTCTTATAAATCACCTATCAGTTCTTCTCTTGGAACAAAATCAATTAACTTAATTTTTTATCTTCTCCTAAATCTAAACCATAAATTATATTCAGTTTCTGTACAGTATCCTAAATTCTCTTTTTCTTATTTTCTAATTTATGTGCATCAACAAATTCATTTGACATAGGTACAGCGTCATTACTTAAAATTTCACTAATTTCACCTACAACATAACCTCGGGGAAAGACAACAAATTCTTCCGACTTAATTCTTAACATCACAGGAACCTCAAAATTTTCCTCAATTCTACATAAGCATGAGTATGGCTAAACAATAATATCTCTTTCTTACAACTCCACTTGCAACACGACACCGTAACTCATTACAGAGGGGCTTCTTAAAACTAGTGTCCCTAACATTATTCTCCTCACCACTAAGGCTCAAATTAATAACATTAACACTTCCATTCACCTCCCTGCGAACGTAAAATATTCTGGAATCCATAATCCGTTCTGCTTTAACAAGAGACTCACCCAATACGCTACCTGAATCTGCCATTGTAACAACCCCATTACATAAAATTTTGCTATTCTGGAAATTTTTGCCACCCGCTTAAGCCTTATAACCACTGAAGCCACAACGCATTGTTCCAGAAGTGAACCTGGACCCAAATGATTAAAATTCCCCTCATCCTTTGACTGAAGTGAACTGCCACTCCACTGAGTCTCGGAACAAGGAAAATTTTAAATCCCTATGTTGGTCTGCAGACTAGTATTTTCCCCGGGAGTACCATTGCAATTTTTACCGGCGTCTGCCTGCATAATTTCTGCAACTTGCTACCACACATTCCTGGCAGTGACTGGTTGGCGAATTACCAGGGGTTAATCAGACCGTCCTGTTCGCTTGGCCGTTCGCCGCTGCCCCTTACCATTGGACGTAGGAATTGAGTTTCCACATTCTGAACAAAGTTTTCTAACATTAGCTACACTGTGAGAATGCAGCCTCATGTCATCCGGCACTGCCTCTGCTTGGCTATTGCTCTTTGTCTCAGCATCTAATCCCTCTGCACCGCAATACCCCTTGAACACTTACGCCGCTCTGCCACCAGCTGTCTTCTTAATTCCTGTGTCATCACGGCTAACACATGCACCCATCACCGTCATTGCATTAATCCCCTGGCCACACTTGGCCCACTCTCACCGTGGCTCATTTTCCAACATACCTGTTAGTATTTCCGTTTGCGTTGCGACACTCTTAGCTTTCCCAGCGCTATATTTGGTCCTCTCTTCCCCTTCTGACTGTAAACTATAATAGCACGTGTTTGCTCTTTCAAAATAATGCCTGTGGTTCCCTTAACACAGTATTCCCTCAAACAAATAACTGACTTTCCATTTTCTAATGTCTTATCCGCCATGGAAATTTTACACTTATAGTAATTCAAAATATGAAGGCCCAAAAGTCCATCAGCATTAAAACTCTCTATCTAAACAAATTATACCCTCATGTGGATAAATTTTATTCCCAATTTCAAAATTAACTAAACGATTTTCCAACCAATTCCAATCTGCTACTCGTCGAAGTGTGAAGCTTGACAGCCTCATGCAATGCCTGAAAACGATTTCCACTTTCAAAACAACTCCTTTTCAAAATCATAATTGACGTGCCTGTGTCTACCAATAAACTACATTTTACTCTACAAATGAATACTTCTAATAATTAATCTGGATGCATTCTTAATGCATGCACCTGTAATACTTTCTTACCTAAGTCCGTCCATCTACCTTAATGGCCTGTCAGTGGACGGTGAATCCTGCAGGCCTTCCTCATTTAAACTATTCTTTTTTAAGCATTTGTCTTTTACAAGTCCTAGCTTTTTTTTACAAAATATACACAACGGGACTTTTCAAGCTTCAGTGCGGTAGCAATTCCTCCTACACTTCACGCAATCTGTTTACTTCTTCAATACTGTTTGCTGTGGCCAGCTTTGCCGCACTTACTGTATCTTCGTGACCTGTAATCATGTGCGAAATGACCTGCCTTGTTACACGCATAACACTTTTTACTTCATGGCTTTCAGGACTTTCCTTATAATCGGTAAACGTACGTCTGTTACCCTGTGTGCCATTCTCCCTGCAGTAACCATAAGTAGTGCCTGCGCGAAATGTGCCGCCCTCTACTCGATTCTCAACAGGATGCACAAAGTTCTTAGTACCTACCAATAACTTGTTCAGCTCCTCTTGCGCAAACAATACAGCCTGCTCAAAGTTTCTCGCAGAATGCGACAAAACAAAATGTTGTATTCCTGCCCTTATTCCCTTGGAAATACAGCTAGATATTTTCCTCTAGCACCTTTGCTCTGACTGTAGCTTCCTTAGAGGGGCCATTCACTACTGTACCGTTACCAGCAAGATGTAAACTAGTTGCATATTCCCAACACACCCATTGTTTTTCTATCCACAATTATAGAATTTACACTGAAGAGCCAAAAAAACTGGTACACCTGCCTAATATCATGTAGGGCTCTCTGAGCACGCAGAAGTGCCGCAAGATGACGTGGCATGGACTCAACTAATGTCTGAAGGTATGCAGGAGGCAATTCACACCATGAATTCTGCAGGGTAGTCCACAAATCCAATCTGCGCCAATTTGAGAAAAGGTTGCACGTCTGTCACGTTTAATGATTCTCGTCAGTCGTCATTTGTCCCGTTCGTTCACAATCTTTTTCCGGCCGCAGCGATGTCGAAGATGTGATGTTTTACCGGATTCCCGATATTCACAGTACACTCGTGAAATGGTCGTACGCGAACATCCAAATGTTATCGCTACCTCGGAGATGCAATGTCCCATCTCTCCTGCGCCAACTATAACACCACGTTCAAACTCACTCAATTCTTGATAACCTGCCATTGTAGCAGCAGTAACCGATCTAGCTGGCGACTGCATCGCGTTACTCTGATTAGTTCCATACCTCTGTTATTTGCATACGCACACCTATGCCAGTTTTTTTGGCTCTTCAGTGTATCAAAGCTGTTCACTGAACTTTTGTGCACCTGGAAATTCTCATAAAGGATTCTTGCCAATTTTGGCAGTCCTTCATGTGCGTAGGTGCGGGGCACTATCAATGCTTGTCCTTTATAACGGCCCTGCGTACCAAGCCGGCAGCCGTGAACCTCAAATGGGGAATCAACATTAAATGAAATTCCCTCTCATTGCGTCAATTTTAAAGATATCTATTTCAAACAAAAACATGATTATGTGACTTTCTCAGAGAATATTGCTATATATTA
>NQII01009143.1:13348-23753 GCA_002778355.1 Clitarchus hookeri
TGTAGCAACATTCCTTATGAAATTTCGCGTAGAATACTTTTTGTTTGAAATAGTTATCTTCAAAATTGACGCAATGAAAAGGAATTTTGTTTTACATTGATTTCCCATTTGAAGTTCGTGGCTGCTGGCTTTGTAGGCAAGGACGTTAAGTTTAATTTTGTAACACATTAACTTCTCACCATCTCCCTAGCTGATCATGTCAGTAATGTTTTCAATTCCCTCAATAAAAATCTTTGTTAGGCGATTTTCAAAACACTGTCAACTGTAAACAATCAACTATTTGGGGTTGCATTAGCGCTCTTGCTAATTATGCGTTTTGTGCCAGTTCCGTGATTTTTCTGGAATCACTTAATTTATTCTTTCATCCAGATTTTAATTAAATTTGTCATATCACCTCTTAATTCACTGCCACCTGCAGCCATTATAACATGTCCCTTCAGCTACTCCGCCTCTCTTGATACTTTTACAGCCTTAAATATGTATTTTCCAACCTGCCTTGTTTAACGCCTCACGAGCGACCACAAGTAACAAGGTCACAAAGGAAGGATATGTGCACACTAAAAACTTCAATTTTCAGACTAGACACTTTAGAATCACACCCAATTTTTGAAACAAACTATTCTTGTTTTGTGCAATGCAGGATGTGTCCAAAATGACATCCCACCACTGCCACTATGCTCTACAGTGAACAGAGTGACTGTATGAACATGTTAAATCAGCGGCAACCACTGAGAAGAATTCTCGTGAAAAGATAGAAAAAGGGGAAGGTAGCCGCCACCACAGTGTGTTTTGTATAGGGTATTGCCTAAACTTGATCTGTGGAGACTGAGTGCAGATATTTTTGTGTACTGCCAGAGAGAAACCCTGCTAGGTGTATGTTTGGAGGGGGTAAATTCGTGAGAATTCTCAGCCCGGGATGCGTCAGCCACGAGGGCTAAACTACAAGAGACGTATGAATTAGTTTCCTACTACTTCACAGACGTGGTAAATATAACAAAACTTCTTATATTCATTGCTATTTATGTGCGCAAGTTAACGTAAATTATTCTCGTCGTGAAATTCTCTCTTCTCACATATAATACATTTTATACACCCAACAAATTGTCATCATATTTACTTCTCTCACACTGAACGACATTACCTAATAACCAATTCTCCAAGACATGCGTTCCTAGTATCTCTTAAAATTTAAAATTGTGAACCTATGAAACATGGTGCGCCTATAAGAACGTTGCCTGTACCACCTAAAGGAGACATGTTAGGTCCTCACCACTTGTGAGTGCACACCATGGAAACCTTGCTAATGTAACTTGGGATCAGTGTTCACTTTCTGTACATGTTATTAACGCAGGCTCTCGTACTTCGGGCCCCACGTGTTAGGTGCAGCTGAAACTTGCAGTTTGGCACTGGCTGTACCTGTACCTAGGGTGGGTGGCCTAAGTGTAAATGACACTGGGAGTCCTGACTGGGGAATTAGTATAACCGTTCCCTGCAGATGCGAGTGGTAAGAATACCGGGGAATAGTCATGGTTAACTAACAAGTGTCGGGGCGGTATCTGCCCGCAAAAGTTTTTATGCGCACTAGGCTNCTCACTAGGCTGAAATCAGCTTCTGGCGTACCACATCCGAAAGCTGAAGTGAAGAGTGCTGAGCTGGAGCTGGAATAGCCTAACACGCCGGGGTACAGGGCGGGGGTGGTGGTCCTTCTCCGGGGTTTTAATGGGTGATATGATAGGAGGTAACTGCCGCTTGTAGTACCTCCATCTGTATCTTCCCTAGTTTGGTGTCGTGTTTGGACCTCGGGGGAGTGGTGGTAGGGGTGGGACATGGTCCTTGATAATGAAAGAAGTTAAGAGGATCACTCGTAGGCAGTGAGGCGGCATGTCTCTCTGCACTGGCTCATTCCTTTAGTCGTTTTCTTAGAGCAAGAACATGGGTGGATGAGCTGACTTGGGAAAAACACACTTGTTCTTCACTGGATTTTATTTACCGCACTGGGACGAGTCCAATTTACATATATGATAGTTTGAGAACACTTGCTTACAATACACTGGAAATACACCCTACCTATGCTAATACCGCGACCGTGCAGCACCGAACGGGGTTTACACGATTGGAAATAGACAGTGGCATGAGTGATGAACACTTGCTCCGGCGAGGTGTGGGGTGCCTTCCCAATGTCTACGTAGTTCTGCACCCTGGCGGCTGGAGTAGGAGGTAGAGGGATGGCAGTTGAGCGTATTTCTGCACCTGGGTAGGAGAACAAGGTGTAAGGGAAGGTAGAAATCCTCTGAGCATATTTCGGTCCCAGGGCTTGGAGGATGGGTCGGAGGTAGCGACACTGGGCATATTTCACCCCCTGGTCGGTGGGAGGGTGATATTGGGTGCGGAGAGCATGTGGACTCTGAGGTTCCACCTTGGGGAAGGTTCCCCAACGCACTCTCTGCTCTACGCTGCCTGTGACTGGCTTATATACCCGTCCGGAGGGGGGGGGGACTGTCACAAAATGACTGCTGCCTGAGTGGAGGGGTGGTGCGACCCCTCTTACGGCCGAAACAAAAGGCCAATGGACGATGCTCTCAACATTACCAAATAAAATGTCAGTGCACAAAAACATTTTACGTAAAAAAAAAATTACAAGTACCTTAAAGAATTACTTAATTACAAATTTTCACATGTTCATTATACTTTTATGTTATTTACACACGTAATTTGGAATGGTCCCTCTTTTAATACAGGCAGCTACTTGTTTCTCTTACTGAATGTTTATCAATGGCAGCTATTATTATGTGACATTTCTTATAGGCGTAATCGTGGAAGCCTTACAGACATAGTTTATGTTAAATATTATTACTGCTGCTCAAAGTTTTAGCTTCATTTTAACCAAGACGTTAACGTAAATAAGTACTGCTCGTCTGCTTTACAAGACGTTAATACAAATGCAGTTTGTTGTATTTACACATAACCCCTATGGTACAGCGTGATATATATTTGGGTAGGCCTAAAGGTAAGAACAACAGCACATGTCATTATTCTGTTAAAACATTCAACAAATACAGTCACACATAACTACACTAGGATCATGCAATATTCAACAATAAGTACTTCCTCAATTTTAGTTACTAGATTAATAATTACTTGATTAACTAGACTTACACCATTTTGCTCACTTTGGTACATTTATTTTCCTACACAGAATTTAACAACTAAAAATCACTTTCAAATTATATTAATGCATTATCTTACCAACTCTGAAGGGGACCAAAACTCAGACTTTAATATTTCACCCTTATCTAGTTCCTTTATAACATCTTCAAAATAACTCAACCAATATTATAAATTCACCTTTTACATGTATTTACCTATTACTCTTGACTCAACTCGTCTATTTATATAATTACTAGTCCCTCTAGCATCTCTTAAGCAGTTCCTATGACACTAGCCAATATCCTCCTAGGTCAGAATACATATTTAACTCTTAAAATGAACTACTTCTAACTAACAGCAACCACAAAATAATTTGCCTAATACTTCCCAAATTCCAATTACATCAAGTCACAAATGAAATTTATTCTTAAACTAGGTCACATTTTTTCTCTCCTTTATCAATGCCATCTCAGTTTAATCATAAGACAGAGACTTAACAACACAATATCAAGGCAACCAATTAACATCCCCTGAATTTTCACGTATATTTGAAAGCTGGCCGGATGCTACTCTTTGATTCATACTCTTTTACGTTACTAAAGTTAAGGGAGAGGGCCCTGTCGCCTAACTTGATACTTCTAAGAAACGTGCTTGTGATGTGAAAACTTTAAAGCAAAGCCATTTCCTTGGCAAGGTGTAAGAGCCCATTGCCAATCAATATTTTACTCCATGTTATCATGCAATACAAGCCTATCAAATAGAGAACTTCTACTCACAAATCATCTTTGTTTGTAATGTTGACTGAAACAAAATCTAATTAAATTGCTCTTGGGGTATGGCTCAATTCCGCCAATACCCTACCAGTCTGAACTATCTAGCTCCCATTACGAGTTCCTCCTGGGTTGAAGAAATGTTGCCTCGCTGAAGACCGAGCACAGAATGACTATGAGCAGCATGTCTTTGCCGCCTATATCCAGCTACCATAATTGTGACTTCACCCGACCACGCCCCCGGTCATACGGCCTCGTGGCCTGCGACTCAAAATTAATCATAGATGCAGCTTTGTGTATTTTTTCTCGTCCGTGCTTTATCAACATGCTACAGAGATGTCCGATGTTACAATTTTAAAAATAAAATAAAATTACAGTTGATTCTTTTTATAGCACATAACATGTCATGGTTATTTAGTTTTGCCAAATACAATTATGTTACAGTAACAGACAGTTAGTTACATGCAGAAATAATATATTGCAAGTGAATAGTTCATAATTATTTACCTGGCAACAAAATAAATATAATTTTAATAAAATATATTTCTCAGCCAGTTACTTTAATAAGACATTAAGAATGAATTACTTTAGTTATGAAAACATTATTTAAGAGAAGATCAAATCATATAATGTCCTACACAAGACAGTTCTCTATAAAAGTCTTGCAAGGTCTGTCATTGACAGCTAGTGTTATACTTCAAAAAGAGGGGAGGGAGGCCGTCTTCTTACGCAAGAATTAAATTGGCCTACAACATATTACTTATGTCGAGTAGTTCCTGAGATATGAGGTAAAATATTTAATTTGTCATGCTGCACTATCTTTCAAAATGGCCTACTAATACCATTGTTGCTTTCTAAATTCAATGTTTACATTAAGCACTATCAATGTACTAAATTGGGTATTAATCCATTTGATGGTTCCCGAGATATAACATTGTGCCCTAAATTATTTTAAAAAAAGACCATAATTTTGGAAATAAGTACCCCGAATGATTGAAAACTATAGAAGTCTGACGTACTTGCTAAATACTATAGGTGGACCAAGTTAGGTGGAATTTGGTTCACGGATTTAAAAGTTATTAGGGGGAGGGGGAGGCATACATTCCAGATATTTTTTTAATTGCATAAGTCTAACTTTCCTTCGGAAAGTAGGCTAAAAATTTATACAGAAAAGGAAATATAGTAAACAGAAACCAGTACTCAAGATGTGAAAAGTTTTATGAATGTAGTTTATAAGCATAGATAACAAAAATGTATTTCCCTCAAACTCTGCATACTGTTAGCCACCTGCATAAGCAGCAGTTTTGAGCATTAGAAGGAAAGCTAAAAAAAGGGTAGTGAATCACAGTGACTGTTCTGCGATGGAGGGGGAGGGAATGGTGTTGATGAAATCTATGAACAGGCTGGGCGAAAAACAAACCACAATAGATGTGCATTTCTTAGTCCCAGATATACATTAACACTTGAGTAAATTTCCTCAACAAGCTTGCTTTTGGCGTCTTCCACTAGAGAAGTATTACTACGTAAGTCTTCTCTCCCCAGCCCTCCTCAGTTTCCCTTCTCCATGCAACTATCATAGCATTCCCTCCCCCATTTCACTGTGACCCTCATTCCTGTCAGTGGGAGACCTTTGTCCAACGAGACTATGAAAATAGCATCTCACTCCTGGGTGGCATTCCAAAATGTTACTCTGCGAGTGAACTTTTCTCTTTGGCTTTCCCAAAACACTTTGAGTAAATGTTTTACTTGATTTTGGCAGTGCCCCAAAACTGCAGAGTAATTATTCAAAGCATCTTGCAAGAGTAAAACTTTTACATATACTATTTCAGCAAGTAACAAAGGGTAAACTGAAAATTGTGGGAAGTTTAGTAGAACCAGTACTAGTAGTAGAAAAGTACTAAAAACACAATCATAATCATAAACTGAGAACCATGAAAGGTCTTAGAATTGAGAGTTCAATATATATTACGCTGAATTTCGAATCAACCAAACTCCAAACAATGTAAAACCCCATTCTTATATTTTGGGGTCAACAACAACTTAGATTTACACAACATTTTGAATTACCATGAATTAATAAGATTTTACTGTATTGAAAATGTTAGAAAATTTGCATCAGCTCAGCACTACCAATAAACATTCATGTACTCATTCACCAATGGTGGTGGTAGGTTCAAGACGGAGGAGGAAGCTATCACCATCGCGAACAGCACAAAGTCTGGTCTGGCAGGCTACTTCTATTCCAATAACATCAGCCAGGCGTGGAGGGTCGCCAAAGCGCTGGCTGTGGGGATGGTTGGCATCAACGAGGGCATCATCTCATCGGCTGAGGCTGCGTTTGGTGGCATCAAGGAGTCTNGGCTGTGGGGATGGTTGGCATCAACGAGGGCATCATCTCATCGGCTGAGGCTGCGTTTGGTGGCATCAAGGAGTCTGGGTTCGGCCGCGAGGGCTGCCACCATGGCATAGACGAGTTCACCTACGTCAAGTACCTGTGCTTCGGCCTGTCACAGTAGGCAGTATCGTCTCTGCCTGTTGATATCCATGTCTTCCAATAACTTCTGTGTGCCATATCACATTATAGATATTTGAAACTTTTACACTATGTACATTTATTTTTGCTATAATGCAGTATTTTGATGTTACTGTGAAAATGTGGGTAGTTTCATTACATATTAGATATGCTGTATATTTTATAGATAGAATTGTGAAAATGTTTTACTAAATTTGGAAATTGATAGATTTGGATGTACTCCAAATAATTAAGTATTGTAAGATAAGTGATAAGTAGAGGTGTGTCAAAATAGCAAATGCTATAAATGCTAAATAGATGCTAAAATGTTCAATAACTGCTACAATTTGCTAAATTAAAAAAAAAAAACATCCTATAGGATGACTCCAAAAATAAGACATCCTTATGTAACACTAGCAAACCGGCCCGGCTTCACCCGGGTACAATTTTCATGTAACTTGAGTTACTCTCTGTCTCGTGTAACTTGGCAAGATTTTGACAGTTCGACGAAAGTAGCGCCAATGTTTACTTTTTGTTTTATGTATCCGTATGCCATTAGCTGGTGCATCAAGTGGAGGCTGTATTTTTTATCAACACGCTGTCAGCCAATCCACTTGCCTTTGTACTGTAATGCTAAACAAATTTTAAGATATTTTAGACTGACATCTGTCTAAAAAAAATTAGTAGGTTATAAAAGTAAAAATATAAAACTTTGCAAAAAAATTAATATTTGCTAACATTATTTTAATTTGCCCGAGACAGTGAATTTGGGTTAACATTTGTGAGACGGTAGTTGTAGCTATTATCACACTTTGGACGTCATATCTAATATAACTGGAACTAAAAATAAATTTGGGAAATTTGATTGACAACACACTTCTATTCGCCAACAACTCACCGACGACTATTGATTGCAATGCAGTAATTCTGCTATCACTGATACTAAACAGTTTGAGTTGGAAATGTGTGACGTGGAATAACGTAAGAATTGCTTAAAAACTATTCACGCGTGTCCCACTTTCTTCGTTTTATCAATACAATATAGTAACAATACAGACACAAGGAAATGGGTTTTCGGGAGAACAATATGGCGTATAATTTACGTAGATGAACGATTACCGCCCGAATAGAAATTACTAGTACTCAAAATCGCTGTACACGCAATATATGTTACTTTAAAAATTATGCAAAGCTTGTGGAAAAATATAACTATTCGTATCTGTTCATAAATTTGTTATATATCACACACTAAAGCTATTATTTTCTGGCTGGTAATGCTTCGGGAAAGAGCGGATAGATGGCGCGCACGGCATGACAGGGCGAGATGTAAGTCATTTGTGTTGCTCAACAGGTAGCAGCACATCGGGCATGCCTCTTGATCCCGTCTTTTTGAAAGTTGATTGTTCTGGTACTGGCTCAGAACGAAACGAATTTAAAACTTATTTCTTCAAATTATTATAAAAATATATTGACTATATTATGCAATATTTCTGTATGCTTTTGGAATTAATATGAAGCACGTATGGAAAGCATGGTGTTGGAGACGTGAAAAAAGTTTTGAACTTTCATTTTATTTGGATACGGACAGTTTTATTGTGCATCTCATTTTGAACATCTATACATTACTACTTTATCACAAAGTTTAGTTTGTAACACTAACAAACACTGTTTTGTGACCACGTAAAATAAAATGTATTAATAATGTAGGAACTCTTTCTTATAGTGTATTTTCTGCTTGTCTAGTGTACGTCGGCAGTGCACCCAGAATAGCCAAAGTAATGTTAACTTTTGTTTGTTCGTGCATCAGCTGATACAGGATTTTGTAAATGGCACTTTGTTTTGTATATGTCAATTGCCACTCACTCACCGACTATCAGAATCTAGCCAACTTATATGAGACATATCATATGTTAGTACAAATGTTTGGTTTGTTAAAGCTATAGTTTTATTTTTGTACCAGTGTTTTTTCTGAATTATATTTTATTTCAAATGTTTACTCATGGTCTTGTGTGTGACACCCAGTCTTCAGATCTTGGCCTGCAAGCTATCTGTACCACCATCTACCCTTTGTGAACCTCTGTGTTGGTAGTTGAACACTGGTTTTCTACTTTAACATTGGAGAGTTTCCATGTGGCTTTTGGTTTTCTGACTGGAGAAGCATTAGTAAGCTAATTCAGAACTTATACATGTCTCCAAATATAAATTCCTTCAAAAAATTGTAATGTTTAAACTTTAAAATAAGAGGAAGAAAAACTAAATGATGTGCACGGTAAAGTGAGCACCTCTTTGAAAGCACTGCTAAGTTCATACTTTCAGCCTGTTGGTTGTGTATCTTTCCATGTACGTATCAAAATAAACACTGCCATGTGACTTTCAGCTGGTGTTTACCTCAGCTGACTCATACATCCACTACATACTCAGTAAAAAAAATATATATAAACATTGTAATCGGCTCTNTAAACATTGTAATCGGCTTTATAAAAATATTGACTTATGTTCAAAATTCTTTTTTCTATTTGGATATAAATTAATGCGTTTAACTGTGGTCATAAGGTTTGGTTTAGGTTGTCAAGTCAACAGAATAGCAGAAGAGTTAAACATTATTCTTTTTCCTGTTATAAAAACAATGCCGAAATGTTTTGAACGTTCACCTTTAAAAAGTGTACAAAGCGGAAATGCCTGTTACACGTACGTGTCATGTTCATAAGAAAGGCGCACTTTTAGAAAATACGGTGTATTTACTCCTCCACATAAAAGACAACGTGCCTTAAACAATCATTACATTACAAATAATTATGTTTAGTGACATGTACGAGTAGTATTACACTGCACAAATACCTCACAAATCAATATTTTAATACAAAACTATGCTCGTGCAAATGGCAGGTGTTGCTATTACATTACAAGTAATGAAAAAAAAATTTAATGTCATGGAAGTAAACTGCTGAACAGAAACGATACAAATGTTTGCAGCATACTTCCACAGTAATATTTGTCACTCAATGTAAGTATCATGAAAATTCATCCAACTACACAGTTTTTAAAGCATATAACACTAATGTTTGCTAAGGTCAACTGCTTTACTTTAAAAAAAATTCACTATTTGATTATGCCTGCACTGATATCAACGTAATTTCACCAGAGTACTAAAAACTCAATACCTAGCTGATGACTATGTATTTGATGAAACTACATCCACACATTAAATGCAGAATCTAATTTTACCAGAAATTACTCACCTTGAAGGTTTGTCCTTTATAGTTAGTACTTACTGTTTGATATATCGGCTCATACAAATTAAGCTGTTCAAACTGTTTTGTATTCCTAATACTCTAGGACCATTTGATTTGCAGTATACAACATTTTCATGGCGTTATTGTTTCAAAACAAGTGACATACATACTGAGGTATTAACTCGTAAATACTATATAATACGTACACATTTATTTAAGCTTTGAGCATCATCCAGCACAATTCCCACGTGCAAAAATCTGGGATCAACCGCTCCAGGAATCAAACTAAATTCTCCTTGGTGGGAGGCAAGTAGTGAATAACAAATAGCAAATATAATAAAAAACCAGTTCCGAAGTTTCTTCAAGATACTATACAATGGACTGCATATCTGTGTTTTCTCTTTAGAGCACTGAGAAATGCTTGTTTGGCATTTTGAAGGCATGAATTCAAGTGTGGCAGTGCAACACTCCACAAACTATAATCCATTCACTGTATCTTCGATACTTTCGTTTTATGCAACATTTTGTTTGGTGATTAAAACATGAAGAAACATTTTTTTTATATTTGAAAAGGAAAATCGTCAGACGTCCAATATTCTGAACATCACCATCTGAATGAATAGCATCACGCAAGTGTATATAGTCCTCAGATCGTAGCTTTGCCTGATTGAATCGGATGAACGCTAAACGTTCGGTCTCGACTTTGACATACATGTCGACAGCGAATTGCTGGAATAGCCGAC
>NQII01009143.1:42173-55545 GCA_002778355.1 Clitarchus hookeri
ATCAGGTGAATGACGTGGGGTTAGGTACAAATGGTGGTCGTATCAAGCAAGTAGCAGGTGACAAAAATTCCCTAGTTAGAGTACCCAGATGCAACAACGCTACGCCACATCAGTCCTAGTGCTCCAACCGGCAAATCTCACACGGTAGATGGAATGGGTTAACTGACTTGGGTGGTCCGGTTGTTTCCTCATGGAGTGTATCTAGAAGAGGCTCTACCTTACATGCACGCCAAGTGTCTTTGTGCACTCGGCCCACAGCACAGGTGGCCGGTGAATCGTGTGGTGTTTTGCGACGTACGTACTACCCAGTCAAGGGAGCCCACAGTCCTACTTCAATGTCTGCAATAGTTTGACAAGAAGCAGTCACCTGCCGCTACTTGGGGGACTGCATTTACAGGGGGATTGAGAGGTACAAATCACCCTTGGAACAAGAATGCTGTGCAAACACTTGAAAGTATTTATTCTCTGGAGAATAAACACTGTGACCGATACCAACTCCTAGACTTTCGTAGTTACCAAGCAACCGGCGGAAGTTACGTTACTAACACGTGAAGGGGACCTGTTAAAGCAAAGAGCAAGTCTAGAACACAACTAATAAAGTAGTCATGGGTGCCAAAGCAGAGGAAGCCAACTCAATGTCAAATAGCGTCCTGGGGGCTTGTCCGGCCCTAAATATTGAATGGCGCCTTCCTTCAGTTTGCTTTGGGACGCTCTGGTATCTTCGACTGGCCTGCTCCTCCCTGGGGGAGGCCGGTGTAATCCCATGCTGCACTATCTTGGTGGTTGGAAGTGGAGTAACTCTGTGGTTGTGGATGGGATCTGACTCACTTAAGGGAAGCCGACTTTGTTCAGGTGGCTACATGCATACTTAGTGTTACTGGCAATTACACGTAGTAATCATCTTCGGGCATAGCAGTCCGGGTTTGATCTCCAGTGTGGGTGCCATGGCTTCCCACGGGCTGAGTTGAAGACGGATTCATACAAAGTATACTGCCAGCTACTCGTCGTGCATCAACTTGCTACATAGAAATATAATGAGCCTACCTTCGTCACTGAAACTAGGACGACAGTCTGGGTCTGTGATTGAATTATCTTCTTCCTCCTCTCCTTCAGACCCAGAATCATGAATAAATTCTGACGATTTGTCTACACTATTGCTTTCATCCATCTTCAACAAGAAACAATATCGTAATTTGCATAAATTGCAAATAAAATAATGTAGATAAAAGAATTGCATAGTGATTATTTAGTTCACAAAAAGAATCAGAAAATAGCAGCAGTCTATGCAGACCATCTTGTAGAGACCCAGATAAAAGTGTCTCGTAGCAATTATTTATTTATTAATTTAAAAAAAAAATGCAGGGCCTTTATAAAAGTACATAAGTTTTTGTCTGATAAAGACTTAGGCATTAAAATCTGTACATCTAAATATGAGCTCGAACGTGTATAGGGGTTTGGGCAGTTTGCTACACGACCTATACCCGATACACTAAGGCTTGGGCTTTAAACACGTTAAACCAAATTCGCCATCTATAACAAACAATGCTACACAGTTTTATGTTGTGCTTTTTAAGTATACACCTAGGCACACGACTAGTTGTAGGTGCATTCGGAAAAACGGATGCGACAGTTGCAAACCCAAGTTCGGTCTTTTGATTAGAATGAAATTTCAAGTGTTTGTGATATTGACTTACATGGATAATGTTTCAAAAATATTGTGACTATATTAATCAATTAGACAGAAAAATTGCACTGATATTACAAATGTATTATGCTCGCAAATCAAACCAACACCATTTTATACCTAATTTGCCATGAGCATTATGAGGTATTATTTCTGTTTGCTGGGTAAGAAAGCTGCAACTTTTCAAACATAATGTTCTACAGCAAAATCAATAATTTTCCCATCTATGCACAAGCAGCTTGGCAACATATTTTGATGGGCTTAACATCTCATCAACATCTGTGCAGAAAGTTGATACTGTAAATAAATTCATAATCCAATAAAATGGCACACAAAAGTTGTTAGTCAATCTAGTTAGTCTTGCACGCAATGCAAAGTAGAAATCCAAAAATAGTCATTAAAATAGCACTATCATGAGACGTATATAAACATCAAACGTTGCCCAAACTGGCTAAAATGGTTGGGTCACAAAGACTGCAGGTGTGGAACAGATGAACTGGTGAAACACTAAACTTGCCCTACCATTGGCTGTCCCTGTTGCTTATCACAAAGGGAGAAAGGGTTTGGTTGTGAAATGTGAGTTGCTATTGCCAATCATTGTTGCTATGCACACAGCATTTAGCAGGTTATGCACAGATAAGGTCGCACAGTATGCTGAAGGAAGAGAGGGCAGCATGAATCACCACTTACAATTCACGTGGCCTAACTCTCTAGGGTGTACACTTCAGACATCTGCCAGCCAAAGTTTTTAGTTTTTTCGCCAAATTTTATTTGGTAGTGTCACAACCTCTAGTATGTTATTGCTGTATGCAAACAAACCTATTTTTAAATAACCTTTAATTGCTACTTTACAACATTCGCAAAACTGCAAAAAAAAAAATTGTCTTTGTGCTTGTTAGATCCTTGCTCGTAAAATAGGGGTTTCTCTGTAACCACCAACAACCGGAGAAAACATTTTGTTTTTGTCATTCTTCACCAGTAAACACATACCACAGCTGCCTGAATCATTTGAATGACGCTGCTTCTAAGTATGTTCTTCTTATGTAATTGCAGATATTTACAAAATAATGGCTTATGATTTGCATTGCATTAACATAATTTGCATGTGGCTGCGTTGGGGACACAGCTGTGGCTTTTACATGAATACCTGTGCATTAGCAGATAGAATTTTCTTTGGGAAAAGAAAGTAACTTAGCTTAAATCAACAGATCTAGTTGAAATGTTTTGTTTGGCATCAGCAAACATATCAGTTGGACATTTTTGCTGGATTGGAACAAACAGGTATAAGATATAGGAACATGAAATCAGGGTTCTAATAGACACTAACTTTCTGCTGTTAACCAACATTATGGGATTATCATCCAGAACATTGTAGATTACCCTTATTGAATTGATTTCAGAAAATAATACTTTCAAGTACTCACAAAATTTATAATATTTTTCTTAACAATTGTAAAAAAAATATATTAAGCTTTATTCACGAAGACACTTGAAAATTTCATTCAGTAAATACAGTATCTACAAATAGGAACCAAACACCTATCTTTCAACTTCCAAAAAAAAAACTATAAACTGGCCAAACTACAAAGAGTCCACAGATGTAACCAACCATTCACTAAACAATTTAAAAAAAAGAAATATTTAATTTTATAACATTGTTTTCAAAAATTTTGTTTTTGCAAGGAATGTTATACAAAATACCAGTAACCCATTTCTCCCTGCTAATGTAAAGTTCACAATAACTTGTTCATAGCAACATAAAATACAGAGTATAAAAGAAAAGTGATCCCAAAAAACCAGGTGGCTTCTTTCCATTGCTGTAAGTCAGAGGTTGCCTACTCGTCTTCCTGGACCGGTGAGTGGTCTGTCTCGCTCATCCCACATAGAAACTCCATCACATGCACAGATTTTCTTAGAGTTGTCAAACATTCCTGCTGATCGTGCAATGATTCCACAAGTTATCCTGGAACAAAATAATACTTCCACTCATTTAACACGTCTTTTCAACTCCAGCTAATTTCCTTGCAAAACAATGACCAGCCACCCCAGCTATATCACACAGTAACTGTAACCCAAAGGAAAACTGCTTTGAAAGGCTGATGACCTTTTAGATACTATATTATTTAAATCATTTGTATTATTTAAATGAAATGAAAGTAGGAAAGATAAAGTGGGGTAAGGTGAAAGCAGGAATATGTAATAAAAATCTGCAAGATTGCAACTAAATAGGTAACGGAAAAGATCAAGAAAACAGCTTGCTCTAAACAATACTTAAGTTACAAGAAGTGAACTCTAAGAGGATCATCAATAACAGGACAAACGCTCGATTTTACAAGATCATTCTCAGGAACCACTAAAAAAATTATGGGGAAAATAGAAAATATTGACCAAAATTAAATCAAAACAGATAAAAATAAGTTAATCAGCAATACAGTTGGTGTAATGCTGATACCCATAATTGGTATGCCACAAAAAGTACAACTAAAACAGACTTGTCAAAAACAGTAACCAAGGTAGTTCAGAGTGAGCAACGTTCACAACATGCACAGATAAAAGAAAGGAGAAGACACGCTGAAGCAACTCAGTCTGCAAAAGCAACCACATAACCACAGGCTCCCTTCACCCCACTCAGTTGGCCTCAAAAGGGCGAGCACAAGGACACGTTCTAGTTGCTCAGCAACCCCTCTGCTAGCCATGTTCAACTGCGTAGCCATCCGAACTGCGTCGTAGGTAAAAAAATAATCAAACCTTCTAGAACAAAAACTGTCGACTGCAGTTTGGAAAGCTTCTATCTTCTAATGCTGACGCTAATAACAACTACGATTTCAAAAAAGCAAACGTATACCAGATAAATGAACTACCACGGCAAGAACTTCGAATCCAGATAAAAATATTACGAAGCCTCGCAAAACGAAAGAAATTTAGGAAAGAAATTTAACCAAGTATCCCTATAATTAATATAACTGCATCATTACAATGTCTACTAATGAACTTTTACATTTTTCGTTCCATTTTTAGCAGTAAAATGTGTGTACATTGACACAAATTTATTCAAATTAACTTTCAGTTGAAGTTTTATCGTCCGTGAATACACACACTTTGAATCATGTAGTGCAACTGCAATCACAGCCAAGTTGCATCGGGCAGGTTATGAATGCAACATACTAAATCTGCATGCTAACAAAATATAACAAAACAAATTAATCATATTTTTTCTCATAGCAAATTTGCTATGTTTGGAGTTTGTCAACGTCTCGACGACGAGGGGGCACAACACAATAAAAAACAAATACATTCCGAACGAAAAACAAAAACAATTTGCTGGCATGTTCTGAATCGTTTGAAAAAGACTAATTTGTTTTTAAAGATCTTAGGCAATTTTTTTAAGTTTCTGTGTTGCCACAACGTCGCAGCAAATTCTTTGTCCCCCACTGGAAATGCTAACAATGACTGATAACGTCTTTCCCCCGGCTTTAAACCATTTCAGTTCATTTTCCCACTCTTGTTTATATTGCTGCCTAAATGGAGCCCGATCAGGCGATGCTTTACGGTTTTTGTTCATTGTATCATGTAATAATGGCTATTATCCACACACAACTCTTTCTTGTGGAATATATGCTTTAAAATGCTACTGCTGGCATAAACAACACATTTCAATAAACCTTTCACATTTCAAAATACAGTACAAAGCTGATTACCCAAACGTTGTTTATACGGACAACCAGTTATCCGGACTCTTTTAAAAATAAAGACAATAGAAAAAAAAACACATCTAACAATGGACACAACCTTTTAACGAAACAGTCGAACAGTTACATGCACGCCGAAGAATGTTGACGTAAGACAGGTGAATGCATGGGGAACAATATGCCAAAAATAGACTGTGTAGTGACGACTGCCATTTATTTATCTTGGATTCTGCAAACTCCTGAGTGAATTCAAAGAAGAGTGCACATGCTAACTGTGCAGCACCTAATATGTATGTCACATCATTGAAATGCTTTTTTGCCTAGAGAACTGTAAAAACACAATGTTTAACTTAAGGATAGATCAGACCACATACTGTTCCTCTGACAAAATTTTAATGCAACTGGGTTGTATTCCAAATACGCTAAATTCTGTTTTAAAACCTTCTACTTCCACACTGTGGTGGTTTCCGTTTCATACAAGCTATTATACTCAGTAAATATAACGTTACCATAATATTTTTTCAGTCTGTACAGTTTTCCATTTTGGGCATGTTTACTGCACTTTAAATTTGCACTCAAGCAGACATTTAGGAAACAGCTGTCCTCTGTACAGCACTGCACATTGCCAACACCAAAGGGGCAGCCCTGCGACTTACCTCCTGCCCGAGTTACCGTCCTGGGAGGAGCGCGGAGCATTACCCTTACCCAGGTCGTCTACGCCATCCGTCACAACCAGAGAACGACCGATGATGTCCCACACCTTCAGCACCTTGTCCGTCAGCCGGAACGTCGCCCTCCCGTCTGCGCTGGCAGAGATGTTGCCTAGGTCCCCCGTGTGCTGCAACCACCAACCCACAGCAATCATCAACACTCAACCCTCTGTCTGGTTTGCGGTCAAAGATAACTAACTAGCTGTAGAAGTTTTAGGCATGTATAATTAACAGTTTTTCCCCTCTAAAAATTATGTAGGGTTGCTGGTTGTACACAGAAATTGTAAGCATGTGGACCCGAATATAAGCCACATGGATATGCAAAGTATCAAACCATGAAGTGCACAACATTAGTTACCACAACCCTCAACAAGCAACATACACATTTGTGTATTTTACACAAGTTATTAAAAATTTTAGCTCTTCAAAAGCATAGCCACTGCCAGAAGTTAACAGCAATGATAGCTTTTATTACTTACCACTGGTAACTAAACTGAAAAGATTACCAATTACTACTGCTACAATTACAATAGGTGATTCCAGTTCAAACAGTAACAACCTTACTGAATTCTACGAAACTACATTTTCTACCTTACAAAACACCTTTTCAAAAATATATTAAAATAAGCAAACTAGTAGAACCTCTTCCTATCACATCTGAGGCCTGGTTCAATATCAACAGAATACTGATACAGTACATTACTTGTACTAATCTTTCGGCTCTAAGAACTGCAATGCAACCTGTTCTAATATAAACTTGGGGCTAAGATAATTAAGTGTTAAAAATCATTACCCAGAAACACACATTAAAATTCCTGGAATGATATTGTATTAATAAAGCTGTGGATATGAGCTTTCTGAGTAAAATCATGCTGCTATATTATTGTTAAAAAGCATCACTAAAACAAGGTTCTGCCAATGCAATTCCAAGAATGGTTTCACCATGATTTTTTTAATAATTTCCTTATATGCTAACTGTTCAGTGTGACACAAATTACATGGTTTACTTAAAAGACAATGAATAAGTAACACCACCTTGCTAGCCACTGTGATGGACTACCAATTACCAACAACCTCCAAAGGTAAACAATAAGAAGCCATTTTCCAACGAGGCATTGAATTTAATAGTAGTCTTGCCTCAGCAGTTATTATCATCAACTGACAATATGAATGGTAAAAATGTAGAGGATGGAACTGACGAGTAGTGAAAAAGTAGAGGACTATGAAAACGAGGGTGACAATGATTTTTACAATAATTAAATTATAAAACTGTTTTTTAACAAGCGTTGTATTTTTTGTAATAATTACTTCAGTACATTAAAAGACTTAGTTTTTATTTAAAAACATATTTAAAATATTTTTGACCGGATTTACCACTCAAATACTCCCGCGTGTGGCAGTCAAAAATGTGTTATATGCATTTGCTTATGTAGAATATATTTGTAAATTGAATTTAAACTTTTTTTAATATTGTATTTTTTCAGCTAACTGTATTTTTATCATAATATTCTCTGTAAATATGTGCGGTTAAAAATGTCACGTTTTGAATAAACAAAAGTTTTGTAAGCGAGCCTAACGAAAAAATCTGTTGTTGAAAGTTCAGATAGTTCAAAAACAAAAGTATATTTCTCTAAATTTTTTTTCTGTTCATACAAAGCACTTTTATTATTTTTTTTAAACAGTGCTTTTATAATTGTGTATAAATTGTTTACATTAGTCTCTTAATGAAACAGTACGCCCTTGCCAGTGCATTGTGACCGTTGTTCCAGGTGTCAGACAGAATGCAAAATCTTAAGTAATAAAATGTGAAATAGTTCTCAATGTTGTCTGTTGATAAAGGAAACTAGTGGGTTTGTCTTAAAAACGTAGCTGTATATTTATCTGGGAGTTAGGTATTTTTGCTGGGAAATAACAAGTGTTAAAAAATACCGCTTTTCAGTAGCAATAACACTACCAATTTCAGGTTTTATGAATAAAGTGACATTTCTCAAATTATGTATGTCTTTATAAAGAAGAGACAAAAAATTGGAGCAATTCTCATGCAGAAACCTGAATTTTTGTAGCAAGAAAATAACAGCTATTTGACAAAAATAACACCTATTTTTTTTTAAATAACACATTTTCGGAGAAAAAAAAATAACACCTACTTTTTTTTTAAATAACACATTTTCGGAGAAAAAAAAATAACACCTATTTTTTTTTAAATAACACATTTTCGGAGAAAAAAAAATAACACCTACTTTTTCAGGTTTTTAATTATATGTATTCATATTTATCTAATTTTCATAAATAAGAAGATCATGGACTGTTCATGGTAAAGTGAGCACATATGAAATCAGCCTTTGAAAAATCATAACTTTACATTAACTTGAGCACAACTTCACCAAGCCTCAAGCAGCTTGCTGAATTTGAATGGAGAGGGACTACCATTGGATAACAGTCAAGTGAACACATTAGAACAATCTGCTCAGTTCTACCTAGCAGTCCTGCGCACATCCTGCCTCATGACGACATTAACACTGACATCCATACATCATAAAGAGACACTGTAAAATTAGAAAAACAAATGTTACTGTCAAAACAATTAACTCTCATGTGTACAAATCAAAAAGAAACCCATTTTACTCATTAGCCACTCACTTAAACATTTCACTTTAAACAGTGAGAGCTGCAGACATATGTTGTGCGCTTCATTAAATCTGCTGGCAATATACTGTAATCTGTCACCAACATCTTCAAAGAACGCAGAATCTTAACATTACAACATACTCTATAATCATTCGAATTCAGGCAAGGTGCTATCAAATCACTATAGTTTTCATGAACTTCACTGAAATGCATTATTAAATTGGCAACACTCAAAGTGTTAATAAAATGTTGATAAAAAGAACTAATATTCTTAAATCGCAACCAACATTGCTGCTGGTATGCAAGACATGCAGGTAAGGCCACAAACTTCTTTAAAGAACTTATTTCCAAAGTGTTCAACTGACAGTGACCTGGCTACAAGAGTGAGAAGCAAGCTAAGAAAGCGGTACGCACCCTGCTGTCACGATTGTCATCTGGCCCACCATGGCGAGTGTTGTGAAGGTTGAGGTGGTCGCCCACGCTACAACAAGTATAACTACCGTCATACAACTGCTCTCCAAACAACACATCACTCTACAGTTTTCTAGACTCTAGCTTTTGCAACTTGCAGTGCAATTTGTATCGTTAAGAGCTACGTCTACCATAGATGCAGCCCCAGAGTTTAAATGGGGAATCCTCAATAAAGAACGTCGTCCTCAACACATCAGTTTTGATAACTGTTTCACATCAAAAATATTCAACGTTAACTTTCTCAGAGAATACTGCTACATTAAGAAATAAAAAATTTTATTCACCCATTAATGTTTTGTAAAATGTAAATTTTAACGCTAAATTAAAATAGATATTTTTAAACATAGAAATTGAAACATGCCAGTATTCCTTAAAAAAATGTTGCATAGAATAATTTTTGTTTGAAACAGTTATCCTTCAAATTAATGCACTGAGAAGAAATTTCTTTAAGATTGATTCCCCATTTAAACTCAGTGGCTGCAGGCTTGGTAGGCAAATTCATTAATACAAAAAAATCTAAAAGTGGCACCTGTTTACACATTGGGAAGTTACATTTTTACAGCCACAAAAAAGGAATTTTAGTTGGAAATACATTTTCATTTCCCATCAAGAAAACAGAATAATGTCCTGCCACTGTGTATGAATGTGAAAATTGGCACAACCATTGCAAATAATTTCATCCTGTAACATGGAGAGAATGTGTTTTTCCTACTGCACTATGTTGTTGGCCACACTGTAATATATGTATAGGGTTGGGGGGAATTAGACAGACAAACTTCACGAGGTGATTCTTTATGCAAAATCAAGCAGGAAATACACAGGGCACTTCCTACCTCAACTAAATATAAAGGGGGATATAAGCCCTTGAAATTTTAATCTGTATTTCTGTAAAATGTTTGAAACTAAGATAAATAAAATTACTTTTTTACGAACATAGTTTTATTATCAAGATCTTCGCCCTAAGAGCAAACTCTCACTGATATATCCCACCACAATGAATATATTGCATAGGTACAACATTTTTACTGTCAGGAAGTCAGGAATTATGAATGTTTGAAGATGGTTTATTGAACAGTATGACCCAGGTAACAAATATAGCCCTCTTGTTGCAAATGCCCAGGGTCCACTGTTTTCATGTAAAACACACACCAAACTTGTGGCGGCAGTTATGTAGTTCCAGGTGAATGGTCAATACCAATACTTCCCGCATGGAATCGCACATTAACTGTCATGAACAGGCAGATTCTGTACTACAAGCTTATTAATGCACGGTACATGTTGTTTATAGTAAGTGTTCATTTCCTCCACCATCATCTGTACAGTGGGCATAGCAGCATACCATAGACACACGTAGGTAGTAATGCCTACATGCTGACCACTGCTACAATGCCCCCAGACGCCATGTTCAAAAAGTCTATGCAAATGTTACATGAGAGAACTGTAGTTCCTCATCCAAATATATTGCTAAAATAATGTTTCTAACAATATAATTTCCTATTAAAAAACACAATACCTTTACAGCAACGACAGGTCTGAAAGCTCAATAGTACAGCATTTTACAAACAGATATGAGCAGACGTAGTTACTCCCTGTCTCATGTAACTTGGCAAGATTTTGACAGTTCGACGAAAGTAGCGCCAAATGTTTACTTTTTGTTTATGTATCCTTTCGCCATTAGCTGGTGCATCAAGTGGAGGCTCTACATTTTATCAACACGCTGTCAGTTAATCCACTTGCCATTATAATGCTAAACAAATTTTAAGGTATTTTTAAACTGACATTAGTCTAAAAATTTGTACGCTATAACAGTAAAACTATAAAACCTTGCAAAAAAATTAAACATTTGCGAACATTTTTTAATTTATCCGAGACAGCGAATTTGGGTTAACATTTGCGAGACTGTAATTGTAGTTCTTATCACACTTTGGACTTTACAGATATCTAATATAACTGGAAATAAAAGTAATTCAGGGAACTTGCTTGACAACACAACTTCATTCGCCAACACCACACCGATACTAAACAGTTCGAGTTAGAAATATGTGATGTGGAATAACGTAAGAATTGCTTATAAATTACCCACGTGCATCCCACTTTCTTCGTTTTATTAATATAGTATAGTAACAACACGAAAACAACAAGGAAATGGGTTTGCGGGAGAACAACATGGTGTGTAATGGATATTAAAGTAATAATTACCAGCCCAATAGAAATTACTAGTAATCAAAATCGCTGTACATGGAAATGCATGTTACTTTAAACATTATGCAGAGCTCGCTGAAAAATTAAACCATTGGTATATGTTCGTAAATTTGCCATTTTACACAAAAAAAAAAGCTATTTTTTCTGGCTGGTAATGTATTGGGAGAAAGCTGACAGATGGCGTGCATGGCAGGACATGTTGTGAGCAGAGTGCGTTACTCAACATGTAGCAGCAAGTTGGCCTGCCTCTTGATTCCGTGATTTTAAAAGTTGACTTTTCTCAGATTACTGGCTCGAAACTACACGAGTTAGAAATATATTTCATCAAATTATTTGAAAAAATAATCCAACAATACCCTGCAATATATTTGCATGCCTTTGGAATTAATATCAAGCACGCATGGAAGGCATGGATGGAGAGAGAGGATACGACGTGAAAACAACTCCCAAGGTTTGAAGTTGCGTTTCTTATGGATACGGATTGTTTTAATGTGCATTTCATTTTGAACACATATATATTACATCTTTAGCAAGAAGTTTAGTTTGTAACACTACCAACCGCTGTTTTGGTAGCATGTAAAATAAAATGTATTAATAAATCTAGGAACTCCCTTTCTTATCCGCGTATTTTCTGCTTGTCTGATGTGCATCAGCAGTGCACTCAGAATAGCCAACGTAATATTAATTTTTGTTTGTTCGTGCATCAGCTGATACAGGATATTGTAAATGGCACGTTGTTTGTTTGGTATACGTCAATTTGCCACTCACAGACTGTCATGATCTTGTCAAGTTATATGAGACAGAGTATGTAGTAGCAAGCAACTGGCACCAAAGAAGGAAGGGACATGTGGGATGACGCACCTATCGCAGCCACACGAGAGATCCCCGTATTCGTGGACGTGCAAGCCATGCAGACCAGGCCGCAGACCATCGACGGTGCCGTCCACAATGCAGGTATGCGCGTCCAGCTGCACGAACCTCACCACACCCAGGACGCCCCCCTCGCTGCAGCCCACCTGGGAGCCAAGCATGGCTACGGCCGCTGCCTGGTTCCCTGACACTGCAACCACACCACACAGTCCCCCATCTCTGAACTACACCATCCCAGCCACTGCCAGCTGTATGTGAGCATGCTAGCTGTGCAGTGATCACTCTCTTTAAGGTGATTGTCTAGAGAGGGGTATGATTGTGTGAGCAAGGCAAAAATTGTTTAAGCGATATAGACAACATTTATGTAAAGCAGTATAACGTCTACGAGCAAGCCACTGAACGAGCATGCTGTGGTTTCATTGTGAACATAGAACAATTTAAGCGGTGACCCTATAATTTTATTGGACAGATTCTGTGGCAAAGTCTAATGCATGCTCTACCGTAGTTTTGAATGTATCCAATTCTTATACTTTGATAAAGAGCAGTCTGGTAAAGCAATTTGTCAGTTATTCTTCAGGGCATGAAAATTATGTTTCCAATGTGTGTGATGTCTAAGTGCCATTACATCACTGTCTCGAATGTGCTTTCTTTTCATAGGTAAACCCTTTAGGGACATATTTAATAATTTAGTCAAAAGACACTTTTCAAACACGTAACGCATTTAAAGTGCTAGGTAGGCGACACCTTAAAAGCTGTTCATGGTAAATTGAGCACTTTCGAAATCAACCTTTGAAAAAATCACAGCCTATAATGATATATATGTTAACAGTACACAGTGGCATGCACACTCCCAGGTAAGTTGGAAGAAAATTAAGAAAAATAGATTCATGCTTNAAGGCAAAAATTGTTTAAGCGATATAGACAACATTTATGTAAAGCAGTATAACGTCTACGAGCAAGCCACTGAACTAGCATGCTGTGGTTTCATTGTGAACATAGAACAATTTAAGCGGTGACCCTATAATTTTATTGGACAGATTCTATGGCAAAGTCTAATGCATGCTCTACCGTAGTTTTGAATGTATCCAATTCTTATACTTTGATAAAGAGCAGTCTGG
>NQII01009144.1:7094-59540 GCA_002778355.1 Clitarchus hookeri
ATGTTTCCAGTGACTCGCGAAGCTCCTCAGCGTATTTGTGCTGCATGTAAAAAATCAAAAAATTCTCATGAGAATATTTGGAGTTTAAAGTTTTGGAAATATAAGTTTCGTTGTTAAAACAACGTAACCTTTGTTAATTTTTGCAGGGAAGAATGAAACTAACGAGTTACCATGTAAGGTGCTTACGAATACATATAAAAGGCAGAATCAGAGATTGCTTTGAGTGATTTTACACAAATAAAGGCTTCAGGAGACGGCACCTCCTGATTATAGTGGGCTCCGAACCACTTGCCACTACTCAGTGGCCGATTAAAGCGAACGTTGCCATAGACGGCCAGTTATGATCCACACTGGGGAAAAAAATGTGTTCATACATAGTTCTAAATNTAAAGCGAACGTTGCCATAGACGGCCAGTTATGATCCACACTGGGGAAAAAAATGTGTTCATACATAGTTCTAAATAAACAATAAAATCTATTTACATTTAGACCTATTATAATGGGGATTACTTATACTTCATAAGTAATATCTTTAGCAGGTATTTTAAGGTGAAACTATATCATTTTCGCTAGCCACTAGGAAAATTGNAAACCCACTTTAATTTACAGTTTTAGGCATTGCAAACAAAAGAATTCATGATGCATGCTACACTTAAGTAGACACTACTCTTGTTTCATGTCACAGCCTATGAGCTTTAGGCTATATGTAAGGCTACAGTTATATGAACCTATTATGACCTANGTCACAGCCTATGAGCTTTAGGCTATATGTAAGGCTACAGTTATATGAACCTATTATGACCTAGACCAGTAAGACGGTTTGCGAATCACAAACCCACAGGTAAGATCATTAGTCATTGCGCTTCGCATTGTGCAGTACAGACCAAATATTACCCACACGTGCAAAATGTACACAATTGTGTACGCTGCACCTGATTGGGAAAATAATATATAAAGAAGATAATTTTTCACGTTTACAAACAAATTTAATAATTTCCTACACACACGTTTTTTTTTTCCAACGTTGGTATAATAATTCTACTCTACTCCCCATATTATAGCGGTACCAATTCCCTTCATATATTTTCGCCCCCTGGGACGATGTTCCACAAAGTTACTCTGCGAGTTAACTTGACTCTTGCTTTTCTCAGCGGTTAATCTTTGTTACTTTGCTCTACTCTTGGAGTAACGTTTTGGAACGACATCCTGTATGTGTCGGAGTGGAAACCCCCAGACATGGGTGGGGTATGTTGTGGTGGAGCAGGCCAATTCCACGAAAAGTTAAGCTGCGCAGCAGAGTTGCTTACTCATCGTCAGATCACTGTGATGGTTACGAAAAGTGGTAGCGTGTTTAAATAACATTTTTGTTGTATGGCTTATTACCTTCTCTGCTTATCGGGAGACAGCATACATGCAAATTCATTTTAAAAGCATGGCACTCGAGTTGTGAAACTTAACGTAAGAAACTTTACCTCAAGACTTCAGAGAAAACTCCCTCCATTGCTGATGGCCATGAATATCCAGGAAGATCTTTTTGTAGTAAAATTTAAATCACCCAGAAGATTGAGAATCAAAATCAAAGGGTTTTACATACTATGCCTGACATTTGAAACGAAATATCCAGCTAAACACCTTGTGTGCTTGCAAGCTGTTTATCCTCTTTAGCACATGCCTGGTGTCTTTGAACCACTTGCCACTACTCAGTGGCCGATTATGAATTCTTAACATCACCACCACATGGGTGTGACTCTAAAGCGAACGTTGCCATAGACGGCCAGTTATGATCCACACTGGGGAAAAAAATGTGTTCATACATAGTTCTAAATAAACAATAAAATCTATTTACATTTAGACCTATTATAATGGGGATTACTTATACTTCATAAGTAATATCTTTAGCAGGTATTTTAAGGTGAAACTATATCATTTTCGCTAGCCACTAGGAAAATTGACTGTTATGAATTATTAAAATATCATAATTTTTACAAAACTGTGTTTGTTCTTCGACTAATAGTAATCATAATGCACCATTGGTTTCCGCCTCGTGCAGGGTCAAGATGGATGATTTTGGAGCTGTCATCAATGAAGTCGGTTGCTCTGCTCAAAGATAGACCTGACATTCCGGCCAGCTTGAAGAATGGATTACATAAGGCGGGGGTGGAGCTGCGTTGGAATTAAAGGGCGGAAGAAACCCACAGATCGCAGGCAACTTCCGTTAAGTTTCCTCACACATTCAATAATATCCGGGTTTGAACCCGCTGAGGATCGAACACAGATTGCCATGGTGGGAGGGCACCGTTCTTTGAATAACGTTTTATGAAATTTAATTGGAAATGTTAAGTGACTAAGAAACTGATCATTAAGTAATAAGAACACTAAATTTCCTACTCAGGAAATATAAATGAAGCTATCAAAATTGAAAGAGGCCTAGCATAGGAAACTTAACGTGTTTTACTAAATGATAAAATTACAGGGTAAGTTTAATACTACACCTGTTTCAAAACTAACGTGACAGCATGTTTTATACACCAGAGTAATGATAGACTAGTTTTACCAACTTTTTGCGCTAAGCCGAGAAGTGTGTTCATTACATAAGGGCACGTACTGTATATCGAAGTTACTTATTGTATTTTACATTTAACATGCATGTGTAGTTGCTCATAAAAGATGTATTTTAGAAATACTGGCATNACGTTTTATGAAATTTAATTGGAAATGTTAAGTGACTAAGAAACTGATCATTAAGTAATAAGAACACTAAATTTCATACTCAGGAAATATAAATGAAGCTATCAAAATTGAAAGAGGCCTAGCATACTAAATGATAAAATTACAGGCTAAGTTTAATACTACACCTGTTTCAAAACTAACGTGACAGCATGTTTTATACACCAGAGTAATGATAGACTAGTTTTACCAACTTTTTGCGCTAAGCCGAGAAGTGTGTTCATTACATAAGGGCACGTACTGTATATCAAAGTTACTTATTGTATTTTACATTTAACATGCATGTGTAGTTGCTCATAAAAGATGTATTTTAGAAATACTGGCATCGCTGAGGTACTAAATTAAGATATTCGATAAAATAACATTTATTTATATGGCCTTGGTAAAAAGAAAGCATAAAAATGTGAAGCGATTCCAAATATTTCTAGAAGCACATAAGGTAAATGATCACAGTTAAAACAACCGTCGATATTAGTGTTATTTCACTGTAATCAATAAGGCTAACAATTTCTCGCGTATTAAGTGCACCATCGCTGTATACGCAAAGCACGTGTGCATACTTTGTGTCGTGCAGCGTATACCTATGAGACTTTAAGTGGTGACCCTATCATTTTATTGTAAAAAAAAGTATATAGAAAAGTACAGTACAGGGGGCTTGGGTAGTTCAGTTGATTCATATCAAGTACTAACATTTTAAGACATAGTGGCATGAAAATACCATTTCTAGCTGTGCTAAATGATTGGAATAAATTAATACCTATCCTCTATACACGATATTCTGGAAGAGCTCAACTGACCTAGCTTGAAATTAATTTTTTTACGACAACAAATTTTGAACCCATTTATTATATTCTTCAAAAATCACGTGTTTGAAGCGTTCTGAAGTACATTCAACATGCAGGTAAGCGGACTCCTTCAAATGTTTCTCTTCCAGCAATTAATACTAAGCTCATAAGCCCTTGTATCAAGCCAGGTTAAAGGGCTCTCTGCGACTCCAAAATTTTACACTACAGTCTATTGGTGGTTTCTTAACACTTTCGAATCAAACCTTTGAAAAATAACCCCATGTATGATGGGATTGGTTGTTTACTAAATTTGCCATGTATTAAAAGTGTTTTATACTTGTGTTTACATAAAAGTAGCTTAATTTTGGTTAAATTTAACTTTACCTTATATATTATCTATTAATACAATAACTCATTTTTAATTAATAGGAAGAAAATAAAAATTACCTGTGTAGGTAAAATCTAGTAATAAATAGTTCTTGAGCAAAAATATTACATTTTGTTTACACGAATGTGTTGCGTTAACTCTTTGGTGTAATTTTTTAGTTTTGGTTAATCTTTATTTGCATGAGGCGGAGGAATATCCTGGAAGTAAAACTTTAGCAGTGCTTCAGAAAAGTTGGAAGTAACCCTGAATGGACTATATGACCGAACTTTCAGTCTTTGCGAAGTACATTTCGTATGACAGTCCTCTGAAAAACTTGTTCTTGCAACCAAAGTGTATTCCGAGCACGTCTTAGGAAGGTATTATAATGTTTTTTCTAGCTCAACCAACACACAACGCTGAATACCTAGTTACTCGCAGTGAGGTTTGAAATGGTCCAAAAATTTCTTATACGCTGCAGTAACAGACAATACTAATGCCTCCCAAGATGCTTAACATACAATGGTGTAGTTTTGAAACTACTTTCACTGCTTAATACAGNATGTTTTTTCTAGCTCAACCAACACAGAACGCTGAATACCTAGTTACTCGCAGTGAGGTTTGAAATGGTCCAAAAAATTTTTATACGCTGCAGTAACAGACAATACTAATGCCTCCCAAGATGCTTAACATACAATGGTGTAGTTTTGAAACTACTTTCACTGCTTAATACAGAAGTTACTTTCTCATGCATTAGTATTTGAAAGCACATATTAGCAACTATGGAACGCTGTCATCACTGCAAAATTGAATTTCTTACGAAACAGATATTATTAATTCTTTCATCTTTGGTTTTGTGTTGCATTGCACAGTATGAACAAAAAAGTTTTCGCAGTGTATAGGGAATTTGTATGCACACCACTTCACATTCCTAATACTGATATTTTTGTAACTATCAGTTGGATTTAAATTGCTATTAGCTGACATGGCATTCTATACTGACACGACCCTCATTTGTTTGCATAATGCATTTAACATGATTTTCCTCGTGGGATAAGCAAATACTGCACCAGCTTGTCGTTACAACTAATGCAGGCTTTATGTGTGTTTTTAGCTTACTTTGTTTTAAAAGGTGTCTCATATTGTAACAGAATTTTTTTTTTCTCTCTTTTTATTAATGTGGTTTAAAGGGATCTCACATTTTATATATGAATAAAACTATCTCATTTAGGGAAATTTAAGAAAAATATATCTAAGATCATGAACACTAAAACCGAACAAATTGGCGCAGAGGTAATTAATTCTCAGGACTTTTATTCGAAAATTTCTATGCTTTAATCGCNCTTGTCGTTACAACTAATGCAGGCTTTATGTGTGTTTTTAGCTTACTTTGTTTTAAAAGGTGTCTCATATTGTAACTGAATTTTTTTTTTCTCTCTTTTTATTAATGTGGTTTAAAGAGATCTCACATTTTATATATGAATAAAACTATCTCATTTAGGGAAATTTAAGAAAAATATATCTAAGATCATGAACACTAAAACCGAACAAATTGGCGCAGAGGTAATTCTCAGGACTTTTATTCAAAAATTTCTATGCTTTAATCGCCGTCCGGCTACCCTGAATTATGGGATGTGTGACTTAAACAAGCCATTGCCGATTCATTCTACTTTCCTGATATACTTTATTACTTGCGCCTCAAATAACCTCGCTGCCGACAAGACGTTTAGCCTAAACTAAAATAAAAAAAAACATTGAGAAACCGAAATAAATATATTTTTTTTACCTATATTATAACTTAATGTCTCTCATCACCCTTGCTTGTTTTTCTTTAATACTGCAATAGTAACAGATAAAGAACCACACGTTCCAATTTAATTATGCAACTCATGAAATTATTTTAGACAAAAATCTAGATTCTAGAATAACGTTTCAGTTTTCATTAGGTTTTCGTAATTTCCAGCGCACATGTTTATGTCAAAGTGATANACTTTATTACTTGCGCCTCAAATAACCTCGCTGCCGACAAGACGTTTAGCCTAAACTAAAATAAAAAAAAACATTGGGAAACCGAAATAAATATTTTTTTTTTTTACCTATATTATAACTTAATGTCTCTCATCACCCTTGCTTGTTTTTCTTTAATACTGCATTAGTAACAGATAAAGAACCACACGTTCCAATTTAATTATGCAACTCATGAAATTATTTTAGACAGAAATCTAGATTCTAGAATAACGTTTCAGTTTTCATTAGGTTTTCGTAATTTCCAGCGCACATGTTTATGTCAAAGTGATATTTTTTTGCTACTAATGTGTATTCTACAAGATGGATAATTATATAAAAAAATTTAATTAATGAAAATACCCCAGTGCCAGTGAAAGTTTTTGACGGAGCTAAGTAGCTGAGGTCTTCAGCGCTGATGAGGATGACGTGTGGTACATACAGAGCAGCGACGGAATGTAATGGTGGGTGTCATGGGCGCCACCAGGATTACTTTCAGGAAGGTGCATCTGCCTCTACACATTATGCTATTAACTAATATAAATTATAGAACTATACATGTATATTATGTTGATAAATGTAATGTCAAATTCTAATTGCGTGGGTATTTGATTGTCACTCATTGAAAACATACTTAATCTCTGTAGTCGATGGTTGGCATTATTGCTCGGGGAATCTCCGTTGCCGCGTGACGGATGCGGGGAATTTCTCACCTGCGACCGCGTCAGTTCACGCTCTTCTAATTTAACCTATTAATGTAAAGTTTTCTCGGAGTAACGCACCGGAATGTGTCGCCCTGAGATTTAACGTACTGTGAGTGGTTCCGCAGGTGAACGAGTTGAAATTGGAAGTTGCTCTAGCTGCACCTTGGATACAGAACAGTTATTCTGGGAAGTTGAAAAGGTCAGCGTGACACACTGTCTCCCTGCCTCTGCGTCGGCCGGGTGGATCAACGGGCCACAGGGTCATTAGTCCACTGGACACAGTCTGTGCTGGGCCATAATTCCCCTAGTGGGATTCCCTGTGGATGGCCAAGAGGGAGAAAAGGGATACAAGCCAGTCTGAGGCCTACGGCCTCAGGCTGCCCTGACGCTTGACTAGTGGATGGACTTGGGACTTGTTTCTTCTGTTTGTGTGTTACTGTGTGCATTGTGGGGACTTGCTTTTGTGAGCACACTTTGAGACTTGTATAATATAGACTAGTGAGTGTTTGTGTGGTGTGTCTTGAACTGTACGTGTACAGAAGAGAGAGCCAGCATGCGGGTCCCGCCGTCGCGGGAGCACCATGGCTGCTTCTGGGATCCCAGGTGGGCAGAAGCAGGGACTGATGGAGGTCCTGGGAATTGTGTCTATGGAAAAATCTCCGCCTCTAAAGGAAAGGAGAAAGAACTTTACTGGCTTCCTCAAAAGGGAATTCATCCCCAGTGAGGTGACACTGACTGCAATCGAAAGGTTGAGGGATCCCAGTTTCAACTGAGATAAGTTCCCACTTTCAACCGGAAAAAGGTGAGTCTATCGCAAGATATGGAAGAGTACACACAGTGTGAGGTCAACCATCGTGGACTCCTGGATACAGGAGGTTTACGACGGTGAACTAAGGGAGGAATCAGATGAATATGGAGCTACAGGAGAAATAGTGGAAGAAGAAAGAAGATCTGAAGGATCAGAAGTGGCATCCTCATCTTCGGAAGAGGAAGAACAGGATTTGAAGGCAGCCGCAAGAAAAGTTGAGGAATTCACCCTGGTAGGGAGGAAGGGAAAGCCCCTGAAACCTTCCAGGCTTGTGTTTCCAGAGACTCAGGATATGGAAGTGGTGCCCAGATCCTCCATGAGGCCGGCAAGAGGTGGTGAAGACCCTGTGCCAAGCTCCAGCGGACAGTAAGGTAAAGCAAAGAAGAAACTACGGTTCCGAACAGACGAACAAACTGGGGGAGACTCATTGGAGCAAGAAAGTGTCAACATTATGAACGCACACAATGAGACCAGAGAACTGGTTGAAACTATGCAGAAATGGATAATGAGTAAGAGCTCGAAAATAAATTCAACTCAAGCTAACTGGTTAATACCAAAACTCAGGGGAACATAGATGGTGTTCTAATACAGAACAGCAAGTTACTGGGAAGACTGCAACATGTAGAGCAGACTGGTGGTAAACAGGAAACTCTAAGGCCTGCAAAGCCTGTAGTGCCAGAAATTAGAAGGCGGCTGGTGCTGACTTAAAGCCTAAGCCAGCCAAGAAAATAGTCCTGGTATATCCAGAAGGCGAGAAGTCAAGNTTGCTTTTGTGAGCACACTTTGAGACTTGTATAATATAGACTAGTGAGTGTTTGTGTGGTGTGTCTTGAACTGTATGTGTACAGAAGAGAGAGCCAGCATGCGGGTCCCGCCGTCGCGGGAGCACCATGGCTGCTTCTGGGATCTCAGGTGGGCAGAAGCAGGGACTGATGGAGGTCCTGGGAATTGTGTCTATGGAAAAATCTCCGCCTCTAAAGGAAAGGAGAAAGAACTTTACTGGCTTCCTCAAAAGGGAATTCATCCCCAGCGAGGTGACACTGACTGCAATCGAAAGGTTGAGGGATCCCAGTTTCAACTGGGATAAGTTCCCACTTTCAACCGGAAAAAGGCGAATCTATTGCAAGATATGGAAGAGTACACACAGTGTGAAGTCAACCATCGTGGACTCCTGGATACAGGAGGTTTACGACGGTGAACTAAGGGAGGAATCAGATGAATATGGAGCTACAGGAGAAATAGTGGAAGAAGAACTGAAGGATCAGAAGTGGCATCCTCATCTTCGGAAGAGGAAGAACAGGATTTGAAGGCAGCCACAAGAAAAGTTCAGGAATTCACCCTGGTAGGGAGGAAGGGAAAGCCCCTGAAACCTTCCAGGCTTGTGTTTCCAGAGACTCAGGATATGGAAGTGGTGCCAAGCTCCAGCGGACAGTAAGGTAAAGCAAAGAAGAAACTACGGTTCCGAACAGACGAACAAACTGGGGGAGACTCATTGGAGCAAGAAAGTGTCAACATTATGAAGGCACACAATGAGACCAGAGAACTGGTTGAAACTATGCAGAAATGGATAATGAGTAAGAGCTCGAAAATAAATTCAACTCAAGCTAACTGGTTAATACCAAAACTCAGGGGAACATAGATGGTGTTCTAATACAGAACAGCCAGTTACTGGGAAGACTGCAACATGTAGAGCAGACTGGTGGTAAACAGGAAACTTTAAGGCCTGCAAAGCCTGTAGTGCCAGAAATTAGAAGCTATGCTCAGGCGGCTGGTGCTGACTTAAAGCCTAAGCCAGCCAAGAAAATAGTCCTGGTATATCCAGAAGGCGAGAAGTCAAGNAGGCGGCTGGTGCTGACTTAAAGCCTAAGCCAGCCAAGAAAATAGTCCTGGTATATCCAGAAGGCGAGAAGTCAAGCTCTGAGACGAGAGAGATTCTCAAGAAGGGCTTTGATCCAAGAGAAGAAGGATTGCAAATCCGCAATATTAGAGGCATCAGAGGTGGCGGAATACTCGTGGAGGCTGGGGATGAGAAGACCCTCCAAAGTATTAACAATGCTGCTAAAATACAATCCTTGGGATTGAAACTTGAGGCACCAANGGGGATGAGAAGACCCTCCAAAGTATTAACAATGCTGCTAAAATACAATCCTTGGGATTGAAACTTGAGGCACCAAAAAGGCGTGGCCCTAAGATAGTGATTTACTATGTGCCCCGTAATGAGGACAATGAGAATTTTCCAGCCAAATTACAAAGAAGGAAAGTGTGGAGGTCACACACTTGACAGTTTTAAAAGGGTAATGACCATAAGCCATAGAACTGGATGGAGGGACGCGGACAGGGTCAATGCTGTTCTTCAATGTGACCCTTCAGTAAGGAATGTACTGATTGAAAAGGAGAGAATATATGTGGGGTATGACAGAGTGCGAGATTACATCTCGCTCTCGCGCCGTTATAAATGCCAACAGTGGGGCCATATAGCTGCAATCTGCAGAGATAAGGAGTCCACCTGCTCAATGTATAGTAAGACGGCATGAATATGGCAACTGCCCGAAAAAAGATGACAGGGAACACAAAGATACCTGTGCGAACTGTTTGAAAAAGAGCCAAGCGCATGAGCATAGAGTGGACTCCAGAGAATGTCTGGCATACCAGAGAGCCCTATCCGCCGAACTCTCAAGAATAGATTATGGCATGTAACGTGATACGATGTGGGCAGTGGCTGCAGAGCTCAATAGAATTGTGATGGAGTTGGGACTTGACATTGTTCTTTTCCAGGAACCGTATGTGCCCTTTGATAAGGTTGTGGGTCTGCGGGGTGATGTGTTTACATGTGGTACTGCGCCCCGGGATGGAGTGCTGGGAACCAACAAAGATATGGACATAGTTATCATGACAAGTGTGTCAGATACGCACCACACCTGTGTGCAAGTGACCAAAGGTACTACAGAGTGTTGGCTGGTCTCCTCGTACTTTCAGTTCGGGGATGATATGCAGACCAATCTGGATAGATGGGAGATTATAGGAAACACCTTGAGGGAGAAGCCCTTGANTGCAGACCAATCTGGATAGATGGGAGATTATAGGAAACACCTTGAGGGAGAAGCCCTTGATTGTTTGTGCGGATGTGAATGCTAAATCCGAGATATGGCACTCTCCCGTCACTGATGAGGCGGGAGAGTTAGTAGGACAATTTCTACTGATGAACGACATGGATGTGGTAAACCAAGAGGGTGAGCTCCCTAAATTTGTCTCGCAGGCCCACGATACTGAATCTTACCTGGACATCACTGTGATGAACAGAAAGGCTAACAACTGGATAAAGCATTGGGCTGTCTCCAATGAGAGCTCGAGTGATCACAGGCTAATCACATTCGAGATTCATGGTGGTGGTGTCCAAGAACCTGAGCAATTTGAAAGAGAGGTCAGGTATATTCACAATATGGCAGACTGGTTGGCTTTCGACAGGGCCCTGCTGGGTTAGCTGCGCGCACATGATATCATGGGATCCCTGGATGACAGAGTCGAGCAATTGACCCGAATCATCCGGGAAACATGTGAAGAGAACTCGCGGAAGACTTCTAGGGGACCTCCATATCTTTCGTGGTGGGACCAAGAGCTGGAGCAGAAGCGGAAGGACCTTAGAAGAGATAGGAGACATCTTCACAAGCTGCGTGGAGAAGAGAAGAAATTATTTGCAAGATTCTATAAGGGAAAAAAGCAGGCTTACTTCAGCGGGGTCAGGAAGAAGAAGGCTAAATCCTGGGAGGATTTTGTAACAAAAATGGGCAATGAAGACCCATTCGGGCTTGTGTACAAGCTAGCAGCAAATAAACTCAGGAGAACGGCACCACCACCTTGCATGGAAATAGATGGAAATCTTATCTTGGATAAGGAAAGGTCAATGGGAGTCCTGCTTCACACACTTCTGCCCGATGACTCTTTGGAGGAAGAGGGGGAGGCCCACACAGCTAAGAGTATATAGTAGGAATATATTGCCGGAGGAACAGGACACACCTGAATTCGAAATGGATGAGCTCACTGCCATAGTATACAAAATGAAGAATGGCAAGGCTCCTGGTATTGATGGGGTGACCTCTGAAATACTTAAAAGGTGTTACGCGCGAATCAAGGAAATTTTACTGGATATTGTAAATGACTCCAAACTGGAGTGTTCCCCTCCCCCTGGAAACTTGGATGCCTGAGGATCCTGCACAAGGAGTACAAAAAGGATCTGGATGACCCTAAATATTATAGGCCGCTGACATTACTTCTGGTACTGGGCAAAGTATATGAAAAACTGATTAACAAGAGGCTAACTATGGCTTTGGAAGCGGAGGGAACGCTCAACGAATGCCAGTATGGCTTTAGAAGAGGAATGGGGACTGATTTTGCTCTGCATGATGTCATGAATAAAATAAGAGGTTCCACCAGTAAATTACATTATGGCCATCTTCCTCGACATTTCTGACACATTCGACAATGCCTGGTGGCCGGCGGGGATGTACAGGCTAAAAACGAAGAGATGCCCCGCGATCATTTATAGGGTCATCCTGGATTTCTTTAAGTATAGATGGAGTATCTATTCCAGCACCTGCAAGTTAAGAAAAGCCTTACGAAGGGTGCCTCCAGAGGTCGGTCCTTGGACCGATCTTATGGAACATCCTTTTCGATGGATTTCTTGAGATGGGACTCCCCCCAGAGTGCGCAGTCTTTGGGTATGCAGATGACGGCCTTATTCTGGTGTTTGGAAGTTCCAGAAAGGAAATAGAATTCAAGGCTAACATGATAATGGTCAAGAACCACTAAGCTCAGTTTCTCCACGGAGAAAACGAAGATAATGCTTGTAAAGGGAAAGCTGCAGAGAAGCCCGACTGTGCGCTTTGGGGGACACTCGATAAAATATGTGCAGGAGTTCAGGTATCTGGGTGTGATAATGGATGACAGGATGAGCTTTCTAAAGCACATCGAATATGTGTCGCGGAAGTCGGTGGTGGTATTCCAGAAACTCAGAAGACTTGGCAATACTAGTTGGGGCCTCAACTTCAGAACTTTGCGGACAATCTATAAGGCGGTCTTCGAGGCCATAATTTCCTACGGAGCAGTGATGTGGTAACACTGCGCCGATCTTTCGTGGTGCAGAAGGAAATTGATAAGTGCACAGAGGGCTGCGCTGCTGACCGTGACAAGTGCGTATAAGACTGCCCCCAATGAGTCTCTCCCGGTGGTCGCCGGAGAGCTGCCTGCAGACCTTTTGGTCAGGTACAGAGGCTTAGTGGCGGAGGGATCGCGGGCTGGCAGGCTGATGAAAGAAGACAAGGAATCTATACTCGATGGCATCATCAATGAATGGCAAGACAAATGGTCGAAGTCGGAGAGAGGCAGACAGACTTTCGAGCTTCTGCCTAATGTACGGTCAAGACTGAGCTGTAAATGGATCTGGACTAACCATTACAGTATGCAACTGCTAACCGACCACGGAAACATTAAGGCCAAGCTTCACAGCCTGTGGCTTGTCGATTCCCCGCTTTGTGAGGTCTGTGGTGTGGACGACACCGTACAGCATGTCATAACGAACTGCCTGAAAACAGAAGACCTAAGAGAAGGATTTAAGAATCAAGTGGAAGNTACAGCATGTCATAACGAACTGCCTGAAAACAGAAGACCTAAGAGAAGGATTTAAGAATCAAGTGGAAGAATTGGCCATTCACTTGGAAGTTGGAACAGTAATGGAAGACGAACATCTGCATAAGATTTGGAATGAATTCGCCACTACAATTGGAAGGCGATTGGAAGATTTTGATAGATGGAATCGGCGAATTTCTGATGACCCATGATGGGGTACTCAGGTAAAAGACTTCAATGAGTAAAAGTCGGAGTACTCTAAATTGGTGAGGACAGGTTTTTAATGAGAAAACCAGTAGAATACCGAGTTACGGCAAGAAAGAAAAGTGAATGACGCGAAGAGACCAAGAGGAGAAAGTACCATGANAACCAGTAGAATACCGAGTTACGGCAAGAAAGAAAAGTGAATGACGCGAAGAGACCAAGAGGAGAAAGTACCATGAACTGCTTTACTCATCAGAGTACAGTTGCTGTGCGGGAGGAAGGAGGGTGTGTTGGCCTTTGGGCCTTAAAAACCTCTACCTATTAATAATTATAGTCGCAAATCAGTTGTCTGTAATAAATCTGCTTAAACAGCGACTCTATTTGTAGTCTTTTTTTTAGGCAATTTGTTGTGTATCTTATTAATTTTTGTGTAAAAAAACGTAATCATCATTCTGATGAAGGTGATTCACCTCATATTAAGACATCCAGGCTGTATACAGACAGACTAGANCAATTTGTTGTGTATCTTATTAATTTTTGTGTAAAAAACGTAATCATCATTCTGATGAAGGTGATTCACCTCATATTAAGACATCCAGGCTGTATACAGACAGACTAGATAGTCCAGGTATGTTGTGTTGGTGTTTCTACCCAAATCATTTAATGTAGTGTTTATTATCCGCACACAGAGGAAAATAATACTCAAAAACAACAAAATAATAATAGCAAATACTTCACATTTTTGTTATACTACACTGAAAGAAAAAAAATAGTAACCAGTACCCATAAAACATAGGAAAAAAAAGTCTCAACTAAATTTGTAACTTATCATTCATTATTTAAACTCTTGAGTTATTTTCTCTAGAATGATTATGTATAGAAGTTATAAAAATATACATTAAAAATTGAAAGCCATATAAATTAATAAAAACTTTTAAAATCTCTACTTAAATGTTAACTGATTTGTTATCACAAAAATTGGTAAAGTATACATCATATCATTTCATGAAATATTTTCGATTATATTTTTTCTAAATGTGTTAATTGATTAGTTTATTTATTATATAAGAATCCTTTTTGCTTAAAGGTACCANCAATTATATTTTTTCTAAATGTGTTAATTGATTAGTTTATTTATTATATAAGAATCCTTTTTGCTTAAAGGTACCTGCTCTGTGCGTAAAGATTTTCAAGCGGATGCATCGCTCGATTTTTCTAGAAGAAGCACAACTAATTCATTATTGGANGCTCTGTGCGTAAAGATTTTCAAGCGGATGCATCGCTCGATTTTTCTAGAAGAAGCACAACTAATTCATTATTGGATATTGGGTTGTGTTTGGACCTGGGTTATCAAGTCTATGATGATCTACGTTTGAAATTACTAAGACATCCTTGGAACCCTTGTAAAAGGTACAATTTTAAAAATGACAACCTTGATGCTAAACGAGNTTGAAATTACTAAGACATCCTTGGAACCCTTGTAAAAGGTACAATTTTAAAAATGACAACCTTGATGCTAAACGAGCTTTCTGGCATGAATGGCTTACAACATATCCGTGGTTAGCTTACTCAGCAAGAGCAAAGGGACCTCTGTGTAGGAATTGTGTTTTATTTCGGCCTCCAGTGCAGCGCTGTCTACAAGGACAGTTTATAGTTTCTCCTTGCCTCAAATATCAAAAGTTCATGAAGCTACACGGTCTCATGCGGTAAGTAAGTGGCATTGTGGCACACTGGCTTCGTCAAATACATTTGAAAAGATCATGGATAGAAGGGGACTAAGCGTTCATGAATCTTTAAATACGGTTTATCACAAGGAAGTTGAAGAAAATCGTTTAAAACTTCTANTTTATCACAAGGAAGTTGAAGAAAATCGTTTAAAACTTCTATCTTTCGTATCAACAATTTTATTTTGCGGGCGACATGATTTTCCACTTCGTGGGAAAGTGGACGAGGGTTCTGTTTTTAGGACCTGCTACATTTTCGAGTTGACTCGGGAGACGAAATTTTGAAGTATCAATTAGAATCAGGAGCACAAAATTCCTTATACATGTGCTGATATTAGTGGCAACGAGCAATTATCTATTGGTGTTTACTATCTACATTATGATAAAGATGATAAAAAACCAATAATTTGTGAATAATTCCTCAGATATGTACCGGTACAAGANACTATCTACATTATGATAAAGATGATAAAAAACCAATAATTTGTGAATAATTCCTCAGATATGTACCGGTACAAGAATTGAACGCAAAAGCCATTTCCCTTTGATAATAAGCGAAGGAAGTTCTAACATTAAAACTAATAAATAAACTTGTTGGCCAAGGATAAGACGGGTGTGCTGCAATGGCAGGTCACATAGGTGGTGTTCAGAAAATTATTAATGATAAATATCCTTCAGTCNGGTGTGCTGCAATGGCAGGTCACATAGGTGGTGTTCAGAAAATTATTAATGATAAATATCCTTCAGTCCTATTTTCCCACTGTGCAAGCCATGTATTGAATCTTGTCATTAATGACCTGAATACTGTCAGTTAAGTGAGAAATACTGCTGGGNTGCAAGCCATGTATTGAATCTTGTCATTAATGACCTGAATACTGTCAGTTAAGTGAGAAATACTGCTGGGACTACAAAGGACATTATAAATTTTTTTAGAGAGAATACGTTGCGGTGGAATAAAATTCCAAATATACCTCTATTTTGTGAAATGCGTTGGACAGCAAAGTACAAAAGTATCAGACAATTTTCTGATTATTGTACAAGTTTTAGAAGAATTTTTGCAGGACGTGCCGAACTCTACAACGAAAACCAAAGCGTATCAGCTATGCACGACTGCAACTACTCCAACATACATTGTGACACTTTTAATGATTGCTGCCTATTCTACCAAACTTGAACCACTGTGCAATCAATTACAAGAAGTAAATATGAATATAAAGGCATCACACGATCACGTAAATAAATTGACTGATGTGCTTCAATCTCACCACAATAATGCCTCTATGGAGATTGCAGTCATTTTCGAGAAATCTCAAGAAATTTGCGAAAACTGGATGTTGAATTTAAGCGTCCTCGAGTAGTGGCAAAACAGTCTTGCAGATAAAATCAACCATCTGAAAATGTGGAAGAATTTTTCAAAATATCTTTATTTATCCTATACTTAGATTCTATTATTTCTTCACTAATAAAAACGATTTTCTTCAACACACAAGAAAGCATTTTCACTTATGCAGCTTCACCCAGAAAATATGAGAAGATTGGACAAATCAGCATTTTTAGCGATAGCAGAAGATATACAGAACCTCTATGGAGGTCTTCTACATAATGTTTTTGCCGAGGCTACCACATGGTACGAGGTGATGAAGACGAATGAAGCAAATAATGCGGTTTTTAATGAAGCTGTTGTTAAATACGGAGATGTAATTGCTCAAGCCACTCCGTTTTACCCAGCGGTATGTGAGGCAATCAAAATTGGTTTAACTATTCCAGCAACAACATGTAGCATTGAATGTACATTCAGCACGTTACGACGTGTCAAGACGTGGAATTGCTCAACGATGGGAGACGCGAGGCTAAGCGGCGTGTGCATGTTCAGTGTTCACAGGAAAAGAGTAGAGGAGGGTACTGAATTTATTGATAAGGTGATGAACAAATTTGGACAGCAACCTAGACGCCTTCAGTTTTTATTCAAACAGTAACTTAAAAAAAAAAAAATGTAATTTTCTTTCCTGACAGGGGGGTGCAAGTGCACCCTGCTGCCGGCGCCCATGGTTATGAATACATATAAAAGGCAGAAGCAGGGTAAACTTCGAGTGATTTTAAACAACTAAAGGCTTAAGGAGACAGCACCTTCTGATTATATTGGGTTCCGAACCACTTGCCCCTACTCGGTGGCAGATTATGAATTCTTAACATCACTACATGGGCGTGACTCAAAAGCGAACACTGAGGAAATAAATGAGTTCATACATAGTTTTTAATAAACAAAAAAGATATTTTCAATCTAGACCTATTATAACAGTGTTTTATTATACTTCATAAGATATATATTTAGCAGGTATTTTAAGGTGAAGCAATGTCATTTTTGCTAGCCTCTAGAAAAATTGACTAATGAATTATTAAAATATAATTTTCACAAAACTAAGTTTGTCCTTCGACTAATAATAATCATAATCCACCAGTGGTTTCTGCCTCATGCAAGGTCAAGATGGATGATTTTGGAGCTGACATCAATGAAGTCGGTTGCTCTGCTCAAAGATAGACCTGAAGTTCCGGCCAGCCTGAAGAGTAGATTACATAAGGAGTGGGTGGAGCTGCGGAGGAAACGGGACACATCCGAGGAAACACACAGATCACAGGCAAATTCCGTTAGGTTTCCCCACATTCGATAATATCCGGGCTTGTTCCCGCCGAGGATCGAACACACATTGCCTTGGTGGGAGGTGAATGCGCTCCATTCAGCCACCGGCACAGTTCTTTGAATAACATTTTATGAAATTTAATTGGAAACGTTAAGTGACTAAGAAACTGATGATAAAGTAATAACAACACCAATAAATTCTCTACTCAGGAAATATAAATAAAGCTATCACAATTGAAAGAGGCCTAGCATAGGAAACTTAAATGTTTTTAGTAAATTATAAAATTACGAACTATGTTAATACTACATCTGTTTCAAAACTAATGCGACAGCAGGTTTTATACACCAGAGTAATGACAGAATAGTTTTACCAACATTTTGCGCCAAACCGAGAAGTATGCTCATTACATAAGCGCACCTNGGCCTAGCATAGAAAACTTAAATATTTTTAGTAAATTATAAAATTACGAACTATGTTAATACTACATCTGTTTCAAAACTAATGCGACAGCAGGTTTTATACACCAGAGTAATGACAGAATAGTTTTACCAACATTTTGCGCCAAACCGAGAAGTATGCTCATTACATAAGCGCACCTACTGTATATCGAAGTTACTTATTGTATACATTGTATACATTACTACATTGTACAGGTATGTGTAGTTACTCGTAAAAGATGTATTTTATATATACTGACATCGCTGAGAAACTGAACTAAGATATCCGACAAAAAAAAATTATTTATATGGCCTTGGTACAAAAAAAGTGTGAGAATGTGAAGCCATTCCTAAGAATTCCTCATAGTACATAAGGTAAATGATCACAGTTTAAACACCCATCTATATTAATACTATTTTACTGCGATTGATAAGGCTAACAATTCCTCGTGTATTAACCACACCATTGCTGTATATGCAAGGTACTCAACTGGTGTGCGTGCTTTCTGTTGTGCTGTGTATACCTATGAGACTTTAAGCAGTGGCCCTATCATTTATTGTAAAAAAAGTATACAGAAAATTAGAGTGCAGTGACCTTGGGTATTTCAATGGATTCATATAAAGTACTAACATTTAAAGATATAATTGCATGAAAAGACCGTTTCTGGCCATGTAAGGCCTGGAAGTACCCAACTGNAGGTAAATGATCACAGTTTAAACACCCATCTATATTAATACTATTTCACTGCGATCGATAAGGCTAACAATTCCTCGTGTATTAACCACACCATTGCTGTATATGCAAGGTACTCAACTGGCGTGCATGCTTTCTGTTGTGCTGTGTATACCTATGAGACTTTAAGCAGTGGCCCTATCATTTATTGTAAAAAAGTATACAGAAAATTAGAGTGCAGCGACCTTGGGTATTTCAGTGGATTCATATAAAGTACTAACATTTAAAGATATAATTGCATGAAAAGACCGTTTCTGGCCATGTAAGGCCTGGAAGTACCCAACTGACCTAGTCCGAAAACTAATTTTTTACGAAAATAAAATGTGTACCCGTTTTCTATATTCTTCAATAATCCAGTGTTTCAAGCGTTGTGAAGCGCATTGAAAATGCAGGTAAGTGGACCCCTTCAAATGTTTCTCTCCAGCAATGAACACTAAGCTCAGAAGCCCTTGTAACACACCAGTTTGAAGGGCTCTCAGCAATCGAAAAACTTTACATCACACACTATTCGCTGTTTCTTCACACTTTCGAATCAAACATTTGGAAAATAACCCCATGTATGATGTGATTGGTTGTTTCTAAATTTGCCATGTATTACAAACATTTTATACTTGTGTTTGTATAGAAGTAGCTTAATTTTCGTTAACTTTAATTTTACCTTATATTGTATCTATTAATACAATAACCCATTTTTAATTAATACGATAAAATACCCATGTTGGTAAAATCTAGTAATAAATAGTTCTCATGCAGAAATATTATTACACTGTGTTCACACTAATGAGTTTCGTTGTCCCTTGGGTGTAATTTTCTAGACACTGTTAATCTTTGTTTGCATGAGGTAGAGAAATATCCTGGAAGTAAAACTGTAGCAGTGCTTCAGAAAAGTTGAAATTAACCCTGAATGGACTATATGACCGAACTTCCAATCTTCGCGAAGTACATTTCGTATGACAGTCCACCTATTCCGAGCACGTCTTAGGAAGGTATTACAGTGTTTTTCTAGCTCAACCAACACAGAACACTGAATACCTAGTTACTCGCAGTGTGGTTTGAAGTCGTCCAAAGATTTCTTATACATCATAGTAATAGACAATACTAATTCCTCCCATAATGCATATCATACAATGGTGTAGTTTTGAAACTACTTTCATTGCTTAATACAGAAGTTACTTTCTCGTGCATTGGTATTTGAAAGCACATATTAGCAACTGTGAAATGCTGTCATCACTGCAAAATTCAATTTCTTACGGAATATATATTATTATTAATTTTTCAGCTTTGGTTTTGTGTTGTATTGCACAGTATGAACAAAAACGACTTTGCGGTGTAAAGGGAATTTGTATGCACACCACTTAAAATGCCTAATAATTAAATCTTTGTAACTATCAGTTGGATTTTAATTGCTCTTAGCTAACATGACATTCCATAAGGATACGAACCTCACTTGTTTTCAAAATACATATAACATGATTTTCATCTTGGGATAAGCAAATACTGCACAAGCTTGTCGTTATAACTAATGTAGACTTTATGTGTGTTTTTAGTTTACTTTGTTTTAAAAGGTGTTGCATCATGTAACTTAATTTTTTTTAATTGTTTTTATAAATGTGGTTTAAATAGATCTCTCATTAATGGTGTGATCTTGCATTTTATATATGAATTCAGTTATCACATACAAGAAAATTGAAGAAAAATATATCTAAGATCATGAACATTAAAACTGAACGAATTAGCGCAAAGGTAAATCTGTGGACTCTCATTCGGAAATTTCTGGGGTTTACCACCCGGCCTGACTACCATGAATTATGGGATGTGTGACTTAAACAAGCTATTGCTGATTCCTTCTTCTTTCCTGATATACTTAGTATTACTAGTGCCTCAAATGACCTCGCTGTTAACGAGACGCTTGGCCTAAATTAAAATTAAAAATAAAACACATTAGAAAACCGAAATGTATTTTTTTTAACCCATATCATAACTCAATGTCATTCAAAACTCTTGTTTTTTTTTTTTATACAGCAATAGTAAAAATTAAAAACCAAATGTTTTTAATAATTTAGGCAACTCAAGAAATTATTATAGACAAAAATCTAGATTCTAGAATAACGTTAAGTTTTCATTATGTTTTCGTAATTTATAGCACATATGTTCAAGCCAAAGTAAGATATTTTTGCTACAAACGTGTTTATACAAGATGGATAAAAATATTTTAAAAATAAAATAATGAAAATACCCCAGTGGCAGTGAAAGATTTTACGGAGATAAACAGCTAACTTATTCAGCGCCAATGAGGGTGACGTGTGATGCATATGGAGCAGCGACGGAATAAAAAGTTATGACATTGTACACAGGCATTAAGTGAAACAAAAATTTCCATGCTTTTTTTTCTAATAATTAATAATATTGTCCAGCATACATATAGTTAGTGCTTTAGAATTATTATATTCCTCGGTGTTTACCGATACATTTAAAATGCAAACTTTCTTTTCTGATTGGCCGAAATCAAGGTCCTGTCAGAAAACCGAAGGCGCTCACATCAGTGTGTAAATAGGAAGTGTGTATGCAAGTCCTCGATCCATACGCAGACGACCAACCGCATACACACCGCGTGTAACGAATATCGACCAGAGCACTTCCTGGCGGCATTTAGCTACACTAAGTGTTTGAATTTCTATGGTCTTTAAGTGGACTCGCTCAGAAAATGATAGAATTTGATCACTGGGCCGGATGTGTTCCCTAGGCCGTCCCTACCTAATACCCCCTTTCTGCTACCTTCTGTTATTCCTGTGGGCACAATAGAAGGCATACAATTGTCTATAGCAGAATAAGAACAGAAAGAATGCATCAGTTAATACCCACATGTTATCAAAAGTTCTAACAGAACATTTCTAATGTCAGGCAAAAACAATTCGCAAATGGCAGATATGCCACAGTTGGCAGGGGTACAAAAGCAATAAAATATATGTAGGTGCTTTGTGTTACATTAAAAAAGTACGAAAATTTTTTTTTACCCCTGAAGAAAGACTGCATTTATTTAAGTTCCTTAGTAAGAGTACTAGATTGTTAATGTATTAAAACTGATTTTAGCAACTGCACTGCTTATGTAAAAAAAACCAAGGTGTTGTATTCACAATTATGTATAACAGTAATTTACACAAGTAATGAACACACATTTAAATAACTATCTTTAACAAGTATAATAATCAATCTTGTGATTCCGTAATTAAACAAACTTTTAGGGTTAGAAGGCAAAAATATCACAATACTAAAAATATACCTTTGGTTTGTATCTGTTAACATTTCTCGTGCTATACAGCTCTAATTACCCACTGAGTTACACACAACTATCACAGTTATGGTGTAAAAAGGTATACAGGATGTGGATGGTAGAGCTCACAAAAAAATTATTGTATAGGAATATATGGGCGGAAGTGACGCGTTTAGACACAAACACAAAAACATAACACATTAACGGAAACAAAATGTTCATTAACAACATACTTAACGAGTGATTACGTACAGAAAATGTTAAACAGTTGCTGGAATTGCATCCCCAAACAGTCACGCATGCTTGGCTGACAATAGTGGCGTGCGTGAAATACCCGGCGTGTTTGGATCTGTACGCCAGTCACTCCACCGAAGCTACCAAGCTTTCATCAATGTTGGTGGTAGCAATTTCGAGCAATTATTATAAACGTTGCTGTAAAAAGGCATTTAGCAGCGACGTTGTAAATAAACAATGTGTTGCATTTCATGGGTTATTTTTGTGTTTGTGCCTCGACGCGTCACTTCCGCCCATATATTCCTATACAGTAGTTTTTGTTTTAGTGAGGTCTATCACCCCGTCTCAACACCTGGACAAAACCGGCTGTGTTGTTTCCACTCTCCGCGATCCCCCTCAGTACCCGCATATTAGGCTGCAATAATTTAACTTATATAGTTATATATTAGTTAACAGAAACATTTATATTATCTTTAATCTACTGAGGGGAAAGCCACCTGCACTCTCACCAGAGAGTTAAACACAACCGTGTCTCAATATAAGACCACGCGTTTTCCACCGTTTAAGTGCAGAGTCCATTATCATGATTCACGCATTATTCAACTGTAGCAAGGACAGTGAACAAAGCGCTCAACCAAGTGAAATCAGTGTTAATTCATTATAGGCTATCCTTTGTATCATCAACCGCATTTTGTTAGCATATTTCAGGCATACGAGATGGCCTACAATCTCACCATCAGATCTAAAAAGTGCAACCGTAAGAAAGCGACACCCATCAAAAAACTGACGGAGGATTACCAGGGTTCCCATGGGCTGTCGACCGGACGATCCTCATCATTAGCTCACCACTGAGATATGGCGCCGGCCAATGCAACTTCCAACCAGCCCTGTTAACCTTGAACACACCAACATAGTTCTGTACACTTAACTGCGATATGTTAACATAATTTACTGGAATTTTTATTTAGTTTAGCAACAGTTTTCCCCACTTTTCCAGCACCCCTCCATCAGCTCAATTTACCTACCACGGAGGTTTAATTATTCTTGTAAGTTTTTGCACCATTCTTGTCATTTTTTTACAGTAACGGCCGCTGGTAGACATTGTGAGTCAGGTCCGCTTTAATTCGCATTGCATACATGTATCTATGTACACTAATCGGCAATACAATTTACTTGAGTTAACCAAAATGTATGAGTTCTGATTTAGTGTTGTATTCCGGGGCCTGGCCCTATCCAGGTAGTCATCGATGTCTCAAGGAGGCATCCTTCATTTATAAGGTAAAAAGGTAATATTAAGGAGTGCTGGAGAGCCTGAATACCCCAACTATAGATTACATTTTCCTGTAAATTATAAATTTGTATAATGTGTGCCAGGTGGTCGTTCGGCCCATAATTCTGAGAACTGTGAATTTGTGTTCACCCAGTGAGCTGGCGCCCATTATATTCGAAGTAGGAATATTGTGTAGTATTATGAATTTTCCTAACATATTCGCTTGACGACGACCGCATCGCAATCCCCGACCGCTCATGTAACGTTAAATGGCTTCCCCAACTAGGTGTCGCAAAAATAAAATGTAACATACACATGTGTGCAAATCCGGAGAAGAAAGAACAGTTGGACTTAAAATTATCAATTTGTAATGCTTGACCAAGAAGTACGCATTCTGCACCAGAATTTTGTGGTGCAGGTCAGGACCGCGCTGGACAATAGACTCTGACATAACAGCCGACCGGTCATCAAGCGAGCACAACCTAGTGTAATCGCGCTACATTAAACAACCGCACTGGGCGATATGCTCCACATGAGCGAGGAGCCCGCGAACGAAAAAGGCTGCTGCCTTCTGGGAAGATGGTCCGCGATTACAACTAAGGACCAGGGTACCATGTCGTATTAACTGTGTGTTGCGTGTTAAACCACGACATGTAATATACAAAAGCTGTTGAGAAATGGAGTACGATCCAACTGTACCATCCACCTGTCGGAAGTGTGATCAGTGCGGAAAACACCAAACTTTCGTTCCCTTCAAAAAAAAACATAAGCATCACCTGGACAAGACCAGCAGGTGTCCACCGACCGACTACGATGCATACTTCCTGCCTTCACATTGTGCACTTTGCTACATGCCAATGCATAATACATAAGAGTTGCTTACACAACGCAGAATGGATTACCCTGCGGCACCATCAGTTTCAGTGCTTGCAATGCATGGAACAGCGGACAACATGCCTGCCAGAACTCCCAGAGCACAAGCTTCAGCCAGCAACCGGTGAGTACCCAAAGAACAAACAGGGTTCAATGAGTTCGGGCAGAATATTGTGTGAATCCCGAAAAGACATACAAACAACTGCAAAGAATGTAGCACGTGTTTTCACCCCACATGTGTGTCTGTGGGGAATAGCAGGTGGTCCACGAGTGAACGTTTAAGTGTAACCCGTGTTAACAAAAGTAACCGCCTAATACAGAATCATACCAGAACCCATATGAATAAAAATAAAAATTGATGTGTTCACCCAACCTGTGCTGAGATTACATATAACCAACAAACCAAACAATGGAACTCGAGCCAACCATGCCTGCATGGCAGCGAATTATAGAAGCCGTTGGGACACATTTCGAAACACCGGGGACGTCAGACCCGAGTACAGGACAAGCCTAACCGGGCAGAATAACGTGACACCCAATAAATTTCAGACACTCCGAAACTTTTTTGGCTACACAGTTGAGGACACATGGGGCGTTCCTCAAAGAGTGCACTACCCGAAACAATGGTACGGGGTTAATGAGGAAGAGTGGGTGAGTATCATCGGGAACCTACTACTCAGGAAAGCGAAAGCAGGGTGATGGTACACCACAGATTACGACATGTCCTGGTGACAATCCGTATGCAAATTTACGTACCAGATACGCGAATTCGTATGCCATGTTAAAACAAAAGTTCGCCCTGTTTACCGAGGAACAAGGCGCCACCGAAGACCTGGACATATTTGTAAGCCGAAAGTTCAGTCTAGCTGACAGACATTATCCACATCCTCCGGAGGAAGATGTGCTCGAAACGATCGTGGAAACGGTGAGAATCGAATACCAACTGGCCGTACGGCCCACGGTGTTCAACGGAACAGAACACTTCCTAAGAACAGCCGTGAGTGTGGCACGAGACATGGAGAAGCATAGGGCGGCAAATTTCAATGCGAGTAGCAAAGAGGGTTGGGAAGAGGCGCGGAGCAATACTGTGGACACCAAGACTTCCGAAGGGAAGAGTGGCATAAGGGACAATCCCAAATTCCGGAACATCAATAGTCGGAAGGGCCCAAGAAACCTGCCTCACTACCGCATATGCAAGGACGAAAAATACCACTGTCACGAAATGGGCGAGTGAACCGCAGGGAAACGACAAAGGGGAGTAGGGTAAATTGGGTGAATCACCCCCTCCTCCCTTAACTAATAATAACAAACAGATTCACCATTTACTAGTTCAGATTAGCTCCGCCAGTGATCAGCTGGACAGAATACTCATATGCGTGGATGAAAGGAATATCGTAACCTTTATTGATATGGCCACATCGCATAACTTTGTTCTGGCGGAGTTAATAGGCTGACAGCTGATCACCGGGGACAAACAAATCGTACAATTAGCCACATTGAACAGGACCATCGAATGTTTGGGTGAATTCCAAGTGGTAATACATATTCGTGACTTTTCAATGGACACCATCGCCCTCGTCTCAGACGAAATGCGAGAAGACCTGATTCTAAGTGTGCTGTAGCTTAGACAACACAATGGCATTATTGAAATCGCCATGGACAGCATTCAGTTCGATTTAACCGAACGGCGAACAGTGTACAACCTAGGGTATCGCAATGCACAATGCACTTTGTGCTGAAATGCATCCCTCCATATTCCAGAGCATGATGGTCCGTATCCTGGATGGACAGATAGGGGTGTGTACGATCGCATACCTAGATGACGTGATCTGGTCAAAAATGTGGGAAGAACACGTACATTATCAACCCCTTGGCTTGGAGCGATTGTCTATCAATGGGTTAACGTGTGCCAACGAAAAATGTCATATAGGAAAAACATGTCTTCAATACATGGGCCACATTGTCGACACCGAGAGTATCTAGCCCAACCACCAACAATTGAGGCTAATTCAAGACTATCCCGCCCACTACGCGCACAAATGCCTGAGAAAATATTTTGGGCTTATAAACCGGTTAATGCGTAAGTTACAAGACTTCGCCTCGATAACAGCCCCACTACCCACCCTGTTGACATTACAATGGCGTTTCCAATTGAATGACGACACCCAAAATGCGTTCGAAGAAATCAAACACAGATTCCAAAAGTGATACAAACTGTGCATTTTAGACCCCAGAAGCATTAATTTCTGCAAACAGATGCCTGACCAGAGGGGATTGGTGCCATTCTATTTCAATACGATGATGACAGGGAACGCAGAGTAATAGACTACAGTAGCGCGAAGTTTGCCCCACAAGATTGCAAGTACGATGTTAATGAGAGCGAATGCTTGACTATAGCATGGGCACTAAAACACTACCGCCTATCCCTAAAGTTCCAACGATTCACATTAAGGACCGACAATCGGTGTTTAATGTGGCTGCATAACATGCGCACTTTCCGCAGCAAACTCAAGTGGTGGTCCATGTTATTACAGGCCTANAACATTGGGTGAAGATTGTTCCAGTTTAGCAAGATACTATGTAGACGATATTTTGATGGTTTCAACCACTTTTGAAGAGCACAGTGAACATTTGAAAACTGTCCTAACGAAATTAATGGTAGCTGGCATGACGGTAAAACTTAAAAAAGTCATTGGTTTGCTGAGAAGAGGTGCCGTTTTATGCCATATCCTTACGCCTACAGGGACAAGCTCTGCCCCAGACAATCTGATTGCTATTACTAATTTTCAGACCCCATGAAATGTTGGACAGTTTTGTGCATTTTTTGTCGTCATGAGATTTTACCACAACTATTCATATTTAGTTGCAGGAGTTTGTTTACCACTATTTGAATTATTACGCAAAGATGTCCCATGGGTGTGGACAACGGAACGTCAGAAAGTCTTTGAAGCCGTCAAGAGTTTGTTTTTAAATTAGCAAGTAATCCACCATCCTGTACAACGTGCAACCTATTACTTGTACGCCGATGCTTCTGATTGTCCTCTTCAACTTACAGAAGATGGAAATAAAAAGACGTGGCGATGGCAAGCCTCACTCTTAGTAAGTCAGAGAAAAACAACACGGTCACAAAGAAATAAATGTTAAGCGTAGTTTGGTTGCTCCAACATTTCCAGAATTTAATGCTGAGAAAGAGATATATTTTGCAGATGAATGTCGAGCCCTGCTTAGCTGGAAGACAGGTCGAATTTTTAGCAGGAGTCTAACTAGATTGTGACTACTTGTACAGATGTTTGTTTTGGAGTCCCGGCACATTAAAGGCATCAATAATCAGTACTATGGCAGCTGTAAACCCAAGTTGCATACCTTATGGCGCACATGAGTGTNAATGGCGCACATGAGTGTGCAGAGGTAAAGGGGTAGCTCCAGTAAAGAAGCAGGCAGATGCTACTGTAAACAGGCAGAGAAATTTTTCGTCTTCGAAAGAAAATCAGAACAGTAATAAGTTTTGCAGCACAGTGTTTAAAGAGCACCCAGAGAACATCTACTAAGAAATTTGTTTTGTTTAACAGCAAATGGAATTTTGTTCCAGCAAAGCCATTAAAAATATAATTCAAAACAAGTGGAAGATCGTTGTACCAGAGAAGTTACAGTTAAGCTTAGTCCTGGACATGCCCAAGATTCTTGAGCACATGGGAATTAACAAGACATATGAGTCTGGAGACGTCAGTTGTTTTAGAAGCGTATGCAGCAAGTTGTTACTAACGCAGTAAGATCATGTGAGTTATGTCAACGCTGCAAAAACACTGAAGACAATTTAATGGGCGAGCTGCAACCCATTCTTCCCGAAAATCCACTCGACTTCGTTTCCATCAATTTATTTGGCCCGCTAACTAAATCAAAAGCTGGAGTAACTTTTTTTTTGTCATGGTGTATGTATTTACCAAATTTACTAAACTTCATGCTTTCGTTCAAGAGAATGCTAGAACTGTATTAAGCTACCTTGAATCTTTCGTTAAAGTAGTCGGAATGCTGGTATGCATTTTGTCTGATAAAGGTACGCAGTTTACGGGACACATCTGGCAAGAGGGTTTAAGAGGTATGAACATTCTGCCCACGACCGCAGCGATAATGCATCCACAAGGAATCCCAGTCGAGCACTGAATAAAGAACTTGGGGGACACATTGGGTATTTTCCACCAATCCTCCACCATAGCTGGAGAGATAAAGTTAAGCTGGTGGAATTCGTGATGAACCACAAATTACATTAATCCTCGTCGCTAACACCGTGGGAACTGCTTACTGGTCAGCGATCAAAAGAATCTAATGCCGCCAATTTTCTATCTCCACCTACCATATTAGAAGAGCCTGACATGCCCGCCGCAGAAGTTAAAAAGGAGATTAAAAAAGCTATTGTAAGCAACCAGTTAATTATCACAGCTGAGAGAAAGAGCAGACATGAATAAAAGTCTAATTTAAGTGTACTACAGCCAGGTCAGTTAGTGCTAGTAAGAGCAGTCAACATGAGCAAGTACTGGTATCGCCTCATGAGTAAACCGATGCCTCTATTCGCGGGCCCATACGAAGTGTAAAGCGCAGTGCACACAAATTGCTACAATCTTGTGCAGCCTACCTCAGGGGAGCTGGAAGGCAGATTTAACTTAACTGCACTACGTTTATACCGTACTTCGCTGATGCCAGACTGTTAGGCGATTTTGTGCAGAAAATGATTGAGCAAGATGCGGCTAACAGGTTAAGCTAAGTGCTTTACAGCAGGATGGTATGCAGTGGTGCAGTGCGATATTGTTGCTGGGGTAGTTTTTCATCGTGGTGATAGGGGAATCTAGGGAAGAGGAGATACCGCAGCCCCAGTTTTGCCACACATAATTTAAGTGTTATGTCACTCCCGAGTAAATGAGAAGCCACACACCTGTCCTATTTTAAATTCAGTTGTGGACGTCTGCACTGCTAAGTGAATGAAGCCAACTCTGTACAAATGAACTGCACACGAATAAGAAGCGGATGGATTTTGAGTTGTGTACGGGCCAGTAGTTGGATAATTTGTTTATCAACCTACCAGAACATGAAATGGGAAAGAGCTAAAGCCTGCCTAGGTAAATATTTTTTGCCTACCTGCACTTGTTACATGATTAGGGTACTCCCTGTTTTCCGATCCATTGGCACAAACTGTTGATCTGAAAGCAAGAAGAAGGGGACAAGCCCGATTTACCAACAGAGCAATTGTTTTATTACACACTTAGTCACTTAAACTTGAAAGTTTACATTCAAGCTACTGAAATGAGGTTTTTGTATCCAACTGACAATTAGAGTCTTCATTTGTAATCCATTTAAGAGGTGCTGTGATTGTTGAGTTTCGGCATTGAACTTCTGCTATCATAGCTGGGATACTACATTGTATATGTTTGTCTGATTATATGTTTATTGTTTTTTGGAAGTTTTTTCATGTTTTGTTAGATGTATCGCTATATGTTATATCAATTAGTTGCCCAACTGTCTTCAAGGATGCCTACATTGATTTTACGTGGGAAAGTGGTTTTCCAGTTATATGATGTATCTTCTGGAGTGCTTATTGTTGTACGTTGTATGATATCAGGGTTCAATATCACTTGTTAGTATTTCAAGGGCTGTAACACTCGCATATTAAGCCCGTTTTAAGTGACACCTAAATGATGGTTATTAAATGCTGAACTGGTAAGACAGCAAGTGTTTGTGTTAAGTTGCTTCTGCGTGTTGTTGAGGATGTCACCATAAGTCATTAGGTGCTTTTCCCCGTATGATCTGGAAACGGGTTAATATCCAGTGAAAGATGNGATATCCAGTGAACGATGCACTTCCCTTATATCTAGATGCTGCACACAAACTCGAAGAATAAGCTAGATGCTAACGAACCTCAATAGCTGGAAACGAGGACGATTACAGCTTCAGAGAACCGGCAGTGCTGCATATCCTAGTGCATCGGCAGTATGACTGAGCTAAGTGTATGTAGTTTTTTAGATACTGCATAGTTCCTGAGTAGTTTTAGCAGCATAGAATGCACATGGCACGAGTTGTGCCCAGTGCCCTGAAGGCACACTCTAGAACCGCGGGGAGGGGGGAGAAATTAGTGTGTTGCTGCAGGCAGGGTTCGAGTGAGGTGGCGAAACAAGCCGAGCCACCCCGATGAGAGACGAAGAATAGCTACGCGGCACCTCCACGTGGAAGTCTGCTTGACCTTTCAAGGACAGCTCCGAGGGGCATTGATGCCTAAAATAATATATGCTTCATTTGTAAATGATAATTTTTTTGTGTCACATGTAATTTGATATGGTCAAGGTCACGCTAATATTTGTATGTACTATAATGATTTGCAAGAACTCTGATTGTGGGAAAGTTAATTCTTAGAGGGAGTATTTGAACAGATGTTTACAAGCACACAGATATGACATGGCCAAGTGAGCACTTTTAAATGCCCAGTTTATTTTCTACTTTCATCCCATTGTGTATACTTGTGCAGTATCTCATTGGAAACACTGGCATGTGACGTATGTTTAATCAGCTGTTCACAAGTCCGCTATATTTATTTACATAACAAAGATACATTATTATCTTCGGTAGTGTACACTGTAAATATGTACATGTTAATTTCAGTAAATAATATATTTTTACGGACACTTATGAGGTGATTTTTGCTATTTAGAAATATATGGTCTGACATTTGGAAATTATTCTTCTCATTTCCCCTCATATCGGCACCATACTATTGATAATTTATAGTTAAATACAAGGAAGAATCTAATTTTCGCCCTCCGAAATAATACTATTTAAGTCCAACATCTAAGACAAACAACATTTTTTAAATCATTGTTAAATTACATGAGAATGTTTTGAAGAATATTTATGGGCAGAACCAAGGAAAACTGCCAGCTTAAACGTCTTTAAAATACATGTCATTTTATTTATTACAAAATTATATTCTCCCGCTGCATACATTACAATGGTGACAATATTTGCAGATGTATCATAATTCTTACTGATAACAGTGTGACACATAAGCACAAGTAACTCTTAAATTAATAATTGCATACATATACACACTGTGGGTACGCAAATGACCAGTTTTGTAACGACAACATTACAAATATAGAAAACCGTTGTCATTAAAGCTGCGTGGCTAAAACAAATGGATTTTTTTTACATCTCACCTGCATGGTGATATTTCTCACTAAATGCAAGTTCCATGAAAAACATCTAGATGAATTTGGTTTTTACAGGATATAAGGGTATGAAAGTTTGGCCAAACCTTAAAATCACTTAAGCGTATAATATTACAATGACTAGAGCGATGCGAATGTAATTTCATCAAAATACTATCAATACACTACTTAACACATGACAATGTATTTTATGGAATTGCATTCACATATGCAATGCAGAATCCAATTTTTTATTATTGAAATTTAGGTTATCAGTGGTAGCTCGGAATGATCATTGTTTATTTTGGCCCCGAAAACATTAAAAGGTTCAACAAAACATCAAGGAACTATGATATCATATTAAACGTACAGGATAAATGTTCCACATGTAATATAAAGCCATTTTATATCATTATTTGTAAAAAATTAATGAGATACGTACAGAGGTATAGAATTGTAAACACTGTTCTCGGCAGTCACGCTAATAATAACTGTTACCCATTAATGCTCCAGAATTGCTACACAGTATTGCAAATGTAATTAAATGTACTTGATCTAAGTTTATTCAAGTTTTAAATCATTATAACCAACTTTAATTACATGTAGACCCACTAACCAGGTCTGCATATTACATGAAATGTTCGACTTTCCGCAACTAGAGACAACGTCGAAGTACACCAAAGATGTATTATAAAATGTATACCTAAATGTCTTATTTATTATATAAATAAATCTTTTATATTTGGGGTTATGAACAGCCCTATAAATCACGTTGTTCGAGGCACTTACAACACCTAGTAAACCAGGGAACGGGACAGGAACTGCCACATAAATTCACGGAATTCAGAGAATTTAAACATAGGAATGGGAAAGACGTAAAAAAATTAAACAAAAGAATGGACCTAATAAGTTGAAATAATGCATTGGCCAAGTGATTTTATCAATTTGTTATTATCACTATGCTTGCCGGCAATACCTGTCCCCGTAGTCTTACCGATGCTGTTATTTTGACTGCTTTTAATTATTTTAGTGAAAATAATTTTTTTTCTTTCTGTTTTTACTCTAAATCCACTACACGAAAATATGTAAGGAATGAAATGTGTAAAAAAGTTTTTATAGTCGTTTCATTTTTACTTTATATTTAATTACACTTGGAAAGATACTATATATTCTATAGCAAAATTACTACTCAGAAGACATCTATACATGCCAAATATAAATATGTACTTAGTATTAATACATTTATAATTATACTATTGCGATAGCAATAACTATAACAAATAATAATTATAGCAAAATTATTGGCTACAGCCTTGCATACAGTAATAACTGTTACAGTACATTTTTCAAATATGTTGACTGCGATGTTTTTATTCAAGTCTAGGGAATAACATTGTCAGTGAAATTTTTTTTCTGTATTATTTGTCACAATTTTTGCATATCCTCCCTTGTCTGCTGGTGCATACACCACAAACAGGTTTCCTGCACTGCGAACATTTGTCTCTGCTTTTATTTTGGTTACACACGGAGATTTGGCACTGTATGCATTGTTTTTCACAAGCATCTCGTGGAACATCCCCCCCCCCTGCACATTTAAAAAGATACTTTGGAAAAGCTTTTGAACTTGTGAATGCATTGCCACATATGGTGCGACTAACTCTTTCACCAAAGAAAGTATAAAATCTCTTCTTGAAGTCTTCTCTTTTGTTACATACTTACCGAGTTGTGAGCATTGATGTATGCTAAGTCAAGGATGTTGTAAAACACATGAAATGGCCACCAGTGGCTCATGGCTCTTGTAGTTTATTTACTTGCCAATTGGTCAACAACATCAATTCCGTACTTTGTGCCATTATAAAACTGAATCGTTTCAGGTAACTCCTTCTCTGTCTGCTGATCATTATCTATCCCAGAGTGAAGAGTAATCAGAAACAGCACATTTTTTGTCACCTTTCCTTGGTAAGATTTCAGGACTATACCATTGCTGTTGAGAAGGATAGTTGAATGTAATGGGCCATGAATATGTTTCACAGAGGATGGTACCACACGTCTGGCCTTATTCTGTGTCCTAACAAGGCTTGTTTGTCTTTTTTTCGGTTCGTTAGCAAGACTTACAGAGGTAAAATAACTGCCAGTAGTCACATTTCTTCCCTTGTCGAGGAATGGCTACATCAGTTGGAGCACTACATCTTCACCTAGAGATGTGTCTGCATGCCTGGTTGCATCTTTCCCAAGATATGGAAAGCCATTCATAATATAGCGATTTTTAGCATCTACAGCCAGCCAGTATTTCACCCCAAACTTGTCTGGTTTCTTTGGCATATATTGTGTATATGGAAAAAGTTGTTCGTCTATTGTTAAATTATCTGTTGGCTTGTAACAGATAATGCAATTGTTCACAAACNATCTGTTGGCTTGTAACAGATAATACAATTGTTCTCAAACCTTTTACCAATTCTCGGATACGAGACAAAATTTATCATCCTGCTTGCGACTAGAGCGTGGCTTTCTAATTGAAGCATAGGAATCTCATAATCTCTGTAAATCTCTTCCTGGACATTGTCTTAGTAAAATAAAGTGGAACCCATTCGCGAGGCCACAGTTGAACATGAATGGTGTTAGCACCATTTGATATTCGCGCATAAAGTTTTCCTATGAATGCTTCCAGTTCTGCAAATGAGAGCGTCCAGTTATCATCTATCAGCACTAAACGAGCCTCCTGCTCTGAGCATTTTTTTACTTTTGATGCATCATTGATTCGTTTATGAAAGGGTTCTATGCACTTGCTGATGAGCTATTGTCGATATTGCGCTTTGCGTGTCCTGTAGGTCCATACACTTCTCTAGTGACATTCGGATCACTCCGCGTACCTGGGTTATTGCCTGATGTGATGCGACTCCACACAGTACCATTTGCAACCCTCTCGCCACCAGCCAGTGACGATACTGCAACTTGAAGGTTTTGATGTACATGCAGCTGCATTGAAGATTGCGGCCTGCACCACACTGCCCGACGACTTCTCTTTGACGAGATGCCCTCTGACTGGAAGGTGCAGGTGCATCGCCTGAAGAACCACTGCAGACGATTTTAGCTGAAGGTCCTAATCCTACAAGGTAGTCGTTTGCTTCACCTGAAAAATATGTCATAACTGGAAAAATATAGGGGTAAATAAACTAAAATATAATATATAAGTACTAATGAACTTTGTAAAAATACTTATTTGCAAATCGGAAACAATGACTTGCCACATGGTGTGTGTTTCCTGGCCCTGCTCAGTTCTTTGGGTGCACATTTGCTTAGAAATGTGACGGCGATCACTGGGCCCTAGAATCAGTTGAAAGTGCTAGAATAGGAAAAGTTTCTTACTTTTGGAAGTCTACAGAAGCGTTGCTAGGATCAATCTCTTCTGCACCATTAGTGAGAAAATCATTATCACTTTTACTGCTGTCTGAATCTGAGTCACTTTTATCTGACTGCGAGGGCGAAATACGCTTCAGTTGCAGAAGTTACTTGTACATCTCTTGTGCAGTGAGCCCTTTCCGTCTTGCCATGTTGTCTGGAATGGAGTTAGGAACTCATTGAAAGCAACAACTTTGGACTCGGCTGATGATGCATCTCTTAGCTTATCGCTCAGGAAACAATGCTGCTGACTTTATGAGTTTCAGTCCGAGTTAATATTCTCAAACCTTGATGACTCAATCCCCACCGTGCTTTGATATGGCAATAGCGAAGAGCCGTTGAAGGAGCAGGTAATATGGAAAGTAAACATAGTAATAATTATTGTTTAATGAACAATATAATTTTACAATAAAAATTATACAGCACACTCACAACATAAACCAGCAAAATTAAGCAGGACAGCATCATGTCAGAAAATTTGATGTGACAAAATTAAAAACGAGCACATATTGTATGCCTTATTTTTTATTCGAGCATGGCAGTCGAAGTGACTTCATGGTAAGACTAGTAGAAACCTAAAATAAGTCACAAAAAAAGTATTGCAAAGCAGTTTTATGCATTGCATGTGAAAGCATGTGAAAAAATGAGAGCCACAAAATTTCATTCACAGCAAAATATTAAAAACAGAGAAACCATACAAAATAAATAAAAAAGTCAAATGATTCCTTGGTAAGCCTAGTGTCAAACTCTAATTTTATTTTAAACTCTATTTTAAGAAAGTTATGTATTTCAGGTGCTGTTAATGTTGAATATTGTCTAGTGAGATGTTACTACCTGGAACTACTTCTCCTAACTCACTGCCAACTTTACTGCGAGAATTGTGGTCAATGCTTACGTAAAATGCATGCAGTTGCAGCAGTGATATTTTTTTTCATAGGTAGATACATGGAGTGCTCACTTTATCGTGAACAACCTATAGTAAGGAACATTTGATTTGGACACTTTCTGGCCTTATAATGGCAAAGAGTTGGGCAGTAATGATCATTGTACAGTATTGAAAGCATGTTCAGCGTTGTGTGAACCAATACAGGATGTTTACAGGTGTCGAAAGTCCCAAAAAAATGTTATTCAATTTGGGTTGTGGTCACAGAAACAATTCTTACTGTAGCGTCTTCAGAGTTGCAAATGAAGCAAAGAGGTAATTGGCACAGGTGGGATTTTTTTTTCCACTTGCGATAAAGCAGTGAAGTGCTCAAAACTCATCTTATATTTGTCAAAGTGCAAGTTTTTCTATCCATCAAATATCAATTCTCTTCAATAACATTTTGTTCCATTGCACGATCGCTAAGTAGCATGTTTGTTTATAAAAATTTTGTTATTTTATTTGCTGTTGATTATATGGAACAATTTGTTGTATTTTTGTCACAACAGAAGATTTTGGACTAAAACAGTCGTCAACGGTTCTGGTTACTTCATTGCCAATTGTTCTGTTTATTTCATGGCAAACTCATGATAGGAACTTTTTAAATTAATTACTATAGTTGCAGGATGTTTACGTGGTTAAATTTATTAGAAATAATCCACACCATTGACACACTCACAGTTATTCTGTCATATAACATTATAAAATACTGTATTTGGCAATTAAAGTTTGCTTGAAGATTAACTGAACCTGGTAAAATAGGCAGCAGTGCTTCTATATTTATTAATGCGGCAGTGACCAGAAGTATGCAAGAAATGTGATAATGCAGTACAAGATCAGGTTTCATATAATTTTGTATGTACCGTACCAAAATATTTTTATAATTAATTATAATTTTCTAATAAATATATCTTACTCTTTCTTCTTCGTTTGGTTTCCAGACCAGTTTTGCCCTGCATAAGTTACTTACATGTTTTTTTTTAACTACACTTGGATATAGCTCCACTTAAAAGGAAAAATGAAAGAGAAATGAATTCATAAAAAAGTGTCAGTTTTTATGCAAGTTGTAATATTCCAAACATTCTAATGTGTATTTTTTTTTGTAATTTTACTTCATATATGAAATTTTCTATATAAAATATGTTGTAATGTTTAAGTAGATATGATTACAGTATATTATTGATATATTTGGGAAACATTTATTTTTTCTGTATTTTTGTAGAGGATAGTAACTCATTCAGCATTTAGAATATCTTGGCAGTAATAATTTGTTTTTATTTTATATAATTTAGTTTTTCCAAATTTATTATTTTATTTGAGTGATTGAAAAGTAGTAGCATATATCATTGAATGACACTGCATTTTTTCAGTGGGTTAGTAAGCTTGACATGTAGCCGTCATAAAGTGTAGGTGGTCACATTTGGCTGACGTGACCTGCCACAAGAGTATAATACTATATATACAAACCCACGTCCACATTTCTGTGCTATTTTTAGACATTACCGCACCAAGCAATGCCATGATTGGGCCATGTTCAGATGATGAAACTTTCAATTGATATTTAGAGCAGGCCCGACCCTTGTCACAACAGTAACAGAAGTCAAGAAGCACTCGTCTAGAGAAGAGCAGCGCGTGACCTTCGTAACTCACGCCGGAAGCACCTGTCACTTCGACTTCTTTCATAATTTTGAACTAACTTATCTATTAAAATTATTTCTGCCGGTGTGAGGAGTGGGAGAGAAAGTAGTGATTCTCTCCCGTCTTCTTAGCTTAGTTATCCTCGAAGTGAAAAGTTTTTGAAGTGAATAATGGCTGCGATTCTGTCGCTCTTGTTTTTACTGCCGCGAGTGATTAATCCATTTCTGTATGCCGATATTGTAGAAGAAACTGCAATTAATGTTCAGTGAACAATTTACTGCTTCATTTATTTACTTTTGGTGCTCTTTTGATCAAAGAACTTTTTAAATTCAGAGTATCTTGCTTTCAAACTGAGCTAGTTTGAGCTAATGTTCATAGCAAACCCCATTTTAATCTTTGCTCATAAAACATTACAATGTTTTTTCAATAAACATAAGTAAAAGAAATGACAATATTTTTGATTTTAATTACATCATTTAAAAAGAGATTTCAGACTACCTCAATGCAGATAGGACCTTGAAAAATTGAAGCTGTAGTCAGTCAGGAGATTTCCTTGAAACTTTAAATTATGTATTTTTTTTTCATCAATCGGCAATAAAATTGTAACAATAAGACATATTTTGTGATTACTATTCACACAAATGATTTTTCTGTAATATATTTATTTTCCAGTTCAAAAATATTAGTAACATTATCATGTGCTGGTACATATTCTTTATCATTTGCATGTTCAGCTATTTTATATATACACTAATGAGCCATTACATTATGGCCAGCGCAACTCTGGAACATTTTCTGCAAGGAGGATTACTTGTGACATGCAGGCAGCATGGTAGACTGTTTATGGCAGGTCCACAGGCTCAGATGATTTATTGATGCGCCCACAGTATCAGTTGCAACCGGAGATTCTTCAGCGTCTTTTCCTAAAGGAATGTTTACAAAATGTGCCTATTATGCCAATCATTGCGCAGACTGCTCCTGACTTAAAGTATCGAGTGTCTTTGAGACTTCTGAAGAATGCTCTGGATCACTGACTTCGTTTCTCTCAGCATGACTCGGGGTGCGGCGAACCTTCTAGGTCAAGGCCAGCAGCGATAATAATCGCGTCAGGCCTCCGAGCCAGCAGTTGTTGAATGAATAAGTGTCTGGAGTTTCAGCGATAGCTGACAAGCGAAACGTGGAACGAGAGAAGTGACCAGCGGGAGGAAAATCTGTGACTGCGAGCATCGGCGCTGCAAATAAGTGCTACTGGCAGGCTAAACTTTTGGACTGGATGCGTGAGTGAAAGATGTTACAAAGATGGTAACAGACAAATTGAACGTATGTTAATGATGAGTATGAGTTAATTGACTATAACCAAACAAAGACATTAAGAAGGAAGTTAATTAGAGTTGAAATAGACATTAAATATTGCTGTCGCTGAGAAATAAAAAGATTATCAGTGGAGATGGATAATTTAATGCTGTAAATAGTAGCTGCGTGAATAAACTAAAAATCAAATCTAGTTCTGCCATTCTTATTAAGACCTCCATTACTCCGAACTCAGATACACCCTTCTGGCATCTTGTAACAACACACACTGTGTTTATTACTTACACAGCAATATTTATTTCAAAATATGGTTAAAAGTTAAAAAATGGGTTATAGGAAGAAATAACTAGGGCCTCAAAAGTGCTCACTTTACCATGAGCAGCCTATAGCAATATTTAAAGCTGAAAAAATAAGAGCAATTGAAGCAAACAAATTTACTTATCGAAAAATATATCTAGTTACCCGGTCTGTTACCTACTACAGTTAATATGCAGTATTTGCTTGTTCTTTGCAAAGTTCTTAATCAAGAACACTTAATTTAATGCTACACTGCTATTTTCTAATACAATGAGTTTCCATGTAAACGATCTTCTCTTGTGCCGTTTTGGGCGAGTGTAGAGATTTGGGTGGTTCTTAACAGAAACGTCTTGTGAGCCTATGATGGCATATCGAGGGGAGGGAAACAGGATATCTCTGACAAAACCCTCCGACAAGCTGAATCGTGCGACACGATTCCTACTTACGAAAATCCAGAGTGAACCAGCAGGGGAGACGAATAAGCTGTCTACTCATTTTTAGTATTTTTTTTCGTTTGTCATTTGTTTATACTGTGACCTCTTTGGAACACTGCACACCTAGCGGCGGAAATGTTCCCTATTCCAAACTCTCCCATAAGAAAACTTCTTTTGTTCCTAACGTAAGTAGAAGTAACCTTAGTAGTACTAGTGTATTAATTATTGATTTCATCGCCAGGTCAGCTGTCAATTTAGCCTCCAGACAAGCTGTCGGCACTCATGTTTGTTTTGCAGACATAGGAAAATCTGTAATAGTTATTCGAATTTAAAAGAAAAATACTTTTTATGCTATGATTACAGATCTAATGACATTAGTGCAGAAAGGGTCACATGACATTTGCTAGGAGCGATAACGTGCAAAGACATGCGAAAACCTGAGACAGCTGTAGGACCTTCACCTGTCCAACTGCGATGTATTGAGTCTCCTCTGCCACAGCATAAGAATTTATTTTCCGCAGCATTAATGGTTCTAGATGATCATCCATCATCGTGACAGGTCCGTCACGTCAAAGTATCGTCACAATTCTTAATGGAAATGGTTTCTTGGAGGCCCAAACTGCATACCATCACAGACTAAAACCTATGTCGTTCATAACGACAGCGGGTTGTCGAGGGATATTTGCACACTTTTAAACCGAATAGGGGAAAATGACGTTTGTTCTCCACATATTTTATTGTATGACTCGAATGTAGCTTTGCTAAACCAGCCCCATTCAACGAAAGGCAGATTATATCCAAAATACCATATAGGTAGGGATAGGAAACTTTCGCAAATTTATTTTAGGACAAGACAGACTTCAAACATGTGTACACTGAAATCGCCTTTGCTATTGGATCAGAGTATATTATGCACGCCCTAGACGACTCTGGGTAATACTGGGACAGCAGCCAATGAACAAACATCTGAGGCTCGTCTGTACAAAGAATTGTGGAGTCTAGCCTGCAGGTCATTGAATTCGCGAAATTTTCCTATCCCTACATATATGTAAAATACGTCCCAAGAAATAAGAAAACAGAAAACTTGATTCGGAGTAAATATAAATGACAAATTAATCGCAGAGCGCAACCCCCCACCCTCTGAAAAAACAAACTTCCTCCTCAGCAAATATTTGTTTAAAATTCATGTTGGAAAAAAATTGCATGTTGTGTATGGATGGTTTGTGCCGCTTTCTACAAAGTCATGATAGCCCGAAAAGCCGTAAACAGAGTTAAAACCATCACCATGCCCCACGGTATGCGATATTAATAGTGAAGGAAACCTTGCAAATTAATCACAGTCGCTCATCATTAAAAACATTTACTCCCAAGTTTAAAATTTGTACTGTTTAAAACTTAGGGATCCGGGAAAAAAAATTATGTAAATTCGGTTCTCCACATGCAGCGATATTTCTAGCTACCGGTGGTAGGCTACAAAAATTCTATATAAGTGCGAATAATTTACATATAAATGTTTTTGGAGGGAAAAGATTATACACTGTTAGATGCTAGCGTACAGTTACACCCACCACAAGTACAAAACCATAAAAACATGTTAGCTTCGGCGAAGGAAATTATTGTATTTTCAAACGTCTGTGTGCGCTTCATAAAATAGTAGCACAATACGAATTCGTGCACAATACGAATTCCAGTAGTGACGCATGCATACAGTTCTCATGATTGAGCTTGATCGAATAACTATGCATTAAGAAAAAATACGTTAACTTTTATATTTGCATACCTTTATCCATTAAATTTATGTCCCCTCCCCCGGCAGTGATTTTCCTTATTTGGTAAACTATAAAAATTTATCCTTCAAGCACCAAGAAAATGTGCGCAGCACTACTATTTTACGAGAATCAAATAGCCACACTTGAATAAAATAATAGTTTTTCCCGTTCATTATAAGAGAAAAGGTGTCGCGACATGTTCTCTCACACTGAATTCGATATGTTAGCAATTAGAGCCCCGAACCTTCATCGGTTTGGGGATAAAAGAAAACACGTGTTAAGAAAAATCACAGTATATAGTTACAACTTAACGCAGGTAATTAAATACGAATAAATAGTTACATCAAGCATACGATTGCATACCATTTTCCTGTCATTACGAACCACCATTTTTCACCCACTTGTTACGCCATACGATAATGCTAGAAATTTATATTGAAATGAGACATTCACTTCGTATCCCAACGCACGATCCTTTTCATCTGCTGATCCATATATATAAATAAATTCTCACACATTACCTTTTTCACATAGTTTTCGAATAATGCTAAGCCGTTTGTGAAGGTTTTGGAGGGGGTGGGGGTAAATACGTATCTCACAGTATATTAGATCCGAAAATACTAGCGCAGACCTCTTATCACGGAAAAAAGATTAACCTTGTACTGACTGATAACCTAAGACTTGTTACACCGAAAAATATATATTCTAATGAAAACAGTTGAAGGTGGGGGTGACTACAGGCCCTCCTTGCAGAAACAGGAAAACAAACACACAGGCCTGCAGAAAAGGTTACTCAGGTGAGAAGGCCTGCTGCAATCTGCGAAAGTATGAATATTTGCACACACAAGCTTCCAGGGTGGTTCTGCAATGAGGACATCTTCCACGTCGCAGCGGCTAGAATGATCGCCTTCCGTCACCAACACCTGCACAAGGTCCTTCCCTCAGCACACATGTTCGCTCACTAGGTAGGGGCAACCTCAAGGTCGGTCCATTCTTCACATCTCCACTTCGCTCCCTCGTTTCAAGTCACAATCAATCTCCCTGCACCAGTACACTTAGTATCGTGCTAGGTGACGATGCCCCTCATAGCAGGNCCTACCTTTTGCATTCAGGCACCACGTTTTATTCCCGGCGGGACAGGTTATCTCGGGGCGCTCACTAGCACCCTTCACCTTCAGCTGTAACAACCCTCTCTCCCAGCTACAAAACATGCAGTACATTCTCAATAAAAACGATATTCTTTTCTCCGCACTTGCCCTTTTTTTTTTGTGAAAAGTTAAATCGCATTAGTATACATGGGGGCCACAGCACTCGGCTCCCATCACGTGCTGTAGCACAAATAATATTGACAAGAATAAATTAAATAATTGTTCATTATCACATAATTATACACCGAAACTCTGCAAAGCACCCCTGAGCGATCACACACAACATTAAAATATGCAAAAGCAAGACAATGAAAATTCCTTCTCGATTTACATAAAATTGATCACAAAACTTGAAAAATACAACTTGCATGAACTTTGAATGAAAACATTATTAAATGCCAAAATGATTAAAACAATTATTAGAAAACTGACTAGATATGAATATTTGAACAATTAGAAAGGAGGGCAGCTGTTTAAGATAAGTAAAGCCTCCGTTTCATTTGAAAGGATCATATTGAAATTTCTATTAAAGGATAAATATTTCTGCAGAGGAAGTCAACCAAGCCTGCCAAGGCTTGAACTGAATAAAAATGTTGCAGATTAAACACATTAAAAAATGTATACAAGACAGACCAACGCTAGAGTCGTGGACACCAAAATTACTAAAAAAGGTTAACTCTTGGGCAGCGAACAAGATAATACACGACACGATAAAACAGGCAGACACACCGACACAAAGTTTTATTTTAAACCGAGAGAGAATTTAGATAAGCAACCAAAAACACAATTTTGAAGAAAAAAAAACTCTAACATTACTACTTACCAGAAACTAACACAAAGATGCCCCACAAACACTAAAACATTTAAAAACAGCCCAACTAACAAACAAAATTTGTCCACGCCACACCGTTAATAACGGCCTAATGCTTTGCAGCTCGCAAAAACACTAAATCAAAATGAGCCCCATAACAGCTTCGACGTCCTACAGGACAAGAGCAGCAGTTAGACTATGTGGAGAATTCCTGCAGGCGACGGCAGCACGTACTAGCCCTTTCTTCCCACTGCACAATAACAATTCGTAGTTGAGGAAGTTCCCCACCGCAGCTGTATAAGAAGCCCGCCGGGTTTCCCCAGCAAACTGGGTACCCATAATGTTTCCCTCCACCCCCCTTCCAGATTGCACAGGATTGGTGAGGGAGGCAGAAGTGCAGCTGCTACCTAAATGATTTAGCTCTACATTTTGCGGAATTTAGAAAAAAGTAGGTTAGGTTAAAAACATGGACAAGGATTTTTTTTTAGGTTCCCGACCAGATTTGGTATGTTAAAAGTGGATTCTAAAGCCAAAAATAAATCCAGTGACTAAAAACCCGAGCTCTGGTTGAGTATGATCAAGCATGAAATGGTAGTGAGGGTGAAAAATTATGTTCATGACACTCCCTTAGTTAAAAAGTATTCCGTATATAATTGGTTAGAATAGGAAGAACTCAATATTTTTTTTAACCTACCCATTGCTAAGTGTTAAGTGTATGTCAGAGGTAGGGACGGGAGTTTAAGTGCGTCTCGGGGCTTGGCCCCATACGCATACATGAGAGGGAATTACATGCAAGGAGGCATGTATNTACATGAGAGGGAATTACATGCAAGGAGGCATGTATTGTGACAAAGAAGGATTGAGGCAGCCGTTGCCACAATTGGGGCCATGAACTACATCTCTGATTGTTCCTATATCAGAGGCTATAGCTAAGAGCGTCCATGATGAGGAGGGGGCGGAAGAGTCACCGTAAAAACCCCCCCGACAGGAAATAAATTAAAAACTTATTCATGCATTAATAAAAATGCTAAAGGAGGCAGCAGATGTGAATGCCATGCTTTTTATTGTGGAGTTGAAAACTTAGAAGAGAAAGAGGTGGGGCTGTGTGGGCAAGCGCCCTTGAGGTTGAACTGCTGTCAATATTTCTGTGCAGGCGTACCAGTACAATAATATTGACAGCAGCTATTGAATGCAGGGCCACCCTTCTTCTCATCGAGTGCGTAGGAAAACTAGACAGCTCAGTCATAGCACCTACTCCATCTTCCCTCTCCCATGCCATTATCAGGGTCTCCACACCATGGGTGAAGGTGGGGAGGCTTGACTGGGGAGCCACCCCCTCCCCTTTGTCCTTCCATCATAATAGTCTGTCGGTCTTCTATTGTTGAGCTTGGCTCTGGTGGGACATCCAGGAACTACCAGCTGGTGGCGAATCCGCTGGCCCACGAGTGGAGGCTGACATCAGGAAGCTTCCGAGGCCCGACGCATTCCAATCCATTCCTCAGGTATCCACAGTCATCAGCATGCAGAATCCAGCAGTGAGGTTCGCTACACTTCGCCCGTAGAACCTCGAGATCCCCCTTCCCAGCTTGAATGTTGGGCTGCCTCCTGCATGATGCGCTTCGCCATCTCGTACTGAACCACTCAGGTCCCCGACGTCCANATGTTGGGCTGCCTCCTGCATGATGCGCTTCGCCATCTCGTACTGAACCACTCAGGTCCCCGACGTCCACGACGACGGCACTGTTGCACCGGTCAGTTGGTCCACGGGCTGGTATTCGAGTATACCCAGCCACCCCAGAGTCTGGGGATCCCCTATCCGCCACATGGGGACGCGACGAGTTGCGGAATAACCCTAATTGTTGCAGTCCCATCGCACTCGCAGAAGTCCTCACCTTCTCTGGTCCCAAGGTGTGGGCAGATCCTGGAGAGAGAAGCCCTCGAGGCATGCAACAGCTTAAATAAACTATCTGCATCGTATCAAAAATTATGACGCACGGGCGGAGGGGTTATCGAGGGAAGGAGAACATGGGGAGGAAAGAGGATGGGATCCGAACCGAGCAAAGAGTTTACCACCGCGTCGAGTCAAAAGGAAATAAAATGTCTTGTGCGATGTGCGGTAGCGTCGCAACCACCACCCCAGACTCTGTTCTCTGCCGACCAGTCTCTAAACATCTTGACGAAACACAATACACATTGATACAGTTAGCAGAATAACTCGTAGACACAGAAGTAGAAAGAAGTATATAGATATATTGATTTCAAAGTTACGCGGGGATGGAAGTGCGGAGGCAACTTGGCACCAAGAGAGCTGGTCTCTTCTCGAGCACCAGGTGCGCCAGCTACAAGGGCGTTGCGGAGGATGTAACCACCTGAAGCTCTGCCTCTTCCAGCAGCAGACTCTCCTCTCTCCTCCGCAGCACGCCGACGTTGCTGATAAGCCTTTGCCTGAGATACGCGTGCCTTTCTACAAGAGTGATTAGAGCTGGGCGAAACTACCTAACTGCGCAACTAAAACATATTATTTCTTTCGCGAACCCTTCCATCGTCTGTGTAGAATTTTGATGTGTTTCAAAAATATTCATACACAAATGTGAAATGGCGAGAGGGGTACCAACCTGCTTTAAAAATTATTACAAAGTACTTGAAACCCCAATTTACTTGGAATAGCTTCACTCAAAACTGACTGCAAGTTTTCTGGCACTTTGAGCAATGCAGCTTAATGCGTTATAGTCGGCTCGCACACTCCTAAGTCTACATCCTAATCCTCAACTACATCTGTCAAGCTACCGGTATTAATACTGGGAATTTTACTGTCTATTCCACGAGGAATATGTCTAAGAATTATTAATAAAAAGGAACGGACTCACCATGTTTTTCTTCCATGACGGCGCCTTCTTTCCATGAAAACTTGCCCGACCTGACAGCCCATACAGCGTATCGATGCTATCCACATTGGAAAACTCGACTTTCGCTTCTTTCAAAGTGGCCTGCAGTATTTCCTTGGTAAGATGGTATATTCAACTGGTTCTCGTTCCACCTGCAGAAGTCGTTTTGGTTGGCAAACAAATACACAAAATCACAAAGATTTTCAACACAATGTCACTTCTCACAATTTTGATTTCCCTGAAAAAAACTTGGAAACAATTTATTTCAAAACGTACTGTGAGGGATGTAAGCAGAGTCACGCAGGATTCACCTGTCAGAGAGTGGGAGCATCCGCAAGAAACCCCACGACTCCATGACAGTGACCTTCAACTCCCCTTCCTTCCATTCCACTCATTTAAGCAAAATGAGTCTTACCAGAAACCTTCAAGCAGTAGAGTTTAAATAGCAGAGTACAAACAATTAACGCAGTCGCAGTAACTTGCAACAATTCAGCCATCTCCTGATATGAATTGGAATACAAGATAATTAATACCCAAAATTGTGAGAAATTATTGTAAAAAAAACTGTTAGTTTTCCTGTCTTTTATCTCCGGGCTTATTTTGTTTTTTATTTTTTTATGAACTGCCCATGCCAAAATTACAAGCATTATAAAAATACAAAAAGAAAAACAGGCTTTAAAATATGATCTATTTATAAAGTTTGTCATGAAAATTACAGGAAGTTACATTTAATAATGGGCTCTCATAGCAATACAAACTTAGAACAAATATTATAAAATTGTAAAATTACAGAATATTAAAAAAAAAAATATATATTATATCTTAGAAGTTTTCCTATACATACCCTATAAAATGCCCTCATCAAACCAAGTTACAAGGTTCTCATTGTGAGGTCCCTATCCATTCTCTCTCCCAAGACGAAAGACAACCCCTTTTATAGTCGGGTAATACGTTGACCAGGGTGTTGAGGAACATTCCAGATGGTTTCGTCGTGGTTCGATTTCAGTAACATTCAAATCTTGATGACGTCGAAGGTAGCATCGGACGGTGGCTAGACGTCATGTATACACATTGGAAGGAAGGTGGGGGTGGGGGGCAGCTTCAAGCCTCCACGCCGATAGTCAACGCTAGCCTGCCAAGCCACGCACCCGCATCGGTACCAATGTCCACGACGACTTACATCTAACGCGTCACCAACTAGGTAGCACCAGCTCCCTCGTCTATCTATCCCCGTGTTAGGACGTACAATTCCCTGTGCTGATATTAATGCTGGATGTACGGTGTTCCAGCACAGTCACACAGTATAATTACATTTTAACAGATATAATATAGTTATTTAATTTTCATTAAGACCTCCATCCGTAACGAACTCGGAAGCGGACTTGGTGCCTTGTAAAATACTGAATCTATTATCCAGGGAAATGTAAAAAAAAAAAAAAACCAAATGGTATTGTGGAGTTTAAAACTATTGAAGTGTAGCATTTTAGTTGTTTTATGCTAAATGGAAGTAAAAAAAGTATCAGTAAAAGCAAGCAGAATATAGGTGTAATTATTTAAAAAATCCCAGTTAGTTATTGAAATACTAGAGTAGGTACTTGATCTCAACTTGGAACTGAAGTCTGTTATGAAAGTACTGGAGGGGTGTCACTTAAATACAATTATACCACGAGTAACAGAAAAAAAAAATCGTGTTTTATACTTTATTTCATTTTCGATAAATAGTGAAGGAGATTATTAAAATGTGTTAAAAACATAAGCAATTTTCTTCTATGCCCGGCCAATTGTAGGGGGAATATACACAAGAAATTATGAAACGAGGCTACTATAGTATGTAATATCGTTATACCAAACGACAAAAGTTCGACATCTAGCAGTACAGCCTCACCATTGTGTGTGACGAAGTGTTAACAAGACTCCCCTACGCTGTCGACCAAAACGACTCTCATTTCATCAGCTAACCGCAGAGCTGTGGCGCCGGGCACATAATTCATACATCCTCAGCTCTGGTAACACCACGCATCAAGTTGGCTTTCCCGACTAGGGAATGGAACTTCACAGAGCCAGTGCTTGACCATGTCAATAGGTAACCTGAAGTAATTACATATTATACTTATGTTAAGAAGTTGTTGCTCTTTTTGTTCTAAACAGCAGTGTAGTTCTGTGTTAGAGGTCATGAATATTGGCAAGCGAGGTATGACTTCATTGTCCGAGTGCTTGATGTCAGTGGTAATTGGGGAACCCTCAAGTAGCAATTTCAAGGTTTCCACATTTGTATTGTTTATCAAGGGCTCCACAAACAAGACAGCTGTTGAAGATGGTAACTGGTCCATTTGGAAACCGCTCCTATCACGTTCTCATGAAATAAGCGTGGGTTTCATCGACAATGTTAATTGACGAGTAAACATGGATTTCCCTGTATTGGTAGGACCTGTGATAGCAAATCCGTTCACTTTCTGAAGCATCATGCACTGAATCTTAATAAAGTCTGCATATAATATAGCTGGGTTTATTTAATTAATAGAATATAATGTCTCAAACCAAATGAGGTAGCTCAGTCTCAATGAAAGCGTAGTAATGCATAACAGATATTTTCTGCATAGACAAACAGTTTCTGAAATGTATAATGTTTCAGGTATGTTTGAAAACTGGTACCATACAAACACTAATACTCTAATTTCTCGTCAAAGGGCACTTTCTGCATAAAATCCTCTAAAGAGGTAGTGTTATATTTGTTTGCAGAAGGTAGCAACACATAGACAAAGTTCTCGCGATGTTGTTGGAAACCAATTGAGGGTTTGTTTGATTTTTTTCTTCAATATAAGAAGAACACAATTCCAGGTCTATGTTGACCGGTTGGGATTGTATTGCCGTTAAAAGTTTTGAGGTTGTGTCCCACATAGGACCAAATCGAATGAATTGTGATAAAACTTTGGGTAAGCAATAGGATATAAATCTGTCGAGGTTGCATACTTGTTGTAGCATGCAATATACCTCTGTAAGTTTACTGCCATTGATCCCAAGGTTTTTAATGATACGGTTGATGGTTCTGCTGGTGTTTGTTGCGCTTGACTTAAATATGAAGTGGTGGTGGTCTCCATGGTTGAAGACAATGAAGGACCCAAATTTGGTTGTGGAGGTGTTGAGGGACTTGTAGTGCTGCCACTCTGTGTTTGATCCATGGAGGACAAAGGTGTAGCAGTTGGTTGTAGGAGAGAGAGTGCTTGATGATTCAGTAACTATTGGCACTTTAGTGTCAATAGAGGTTGACGGTTAGTCTGCAAAACGAGCTCTTTTGGAATTTTGTGTGGTGACACAAATGTGAGGTCTGTGATTATTCTTGCCAAGTAGGATTTTATTGTCAAATAATTGGCTTTTGAGGGTCCCCTCCCCAACCATCCGCCTACACGCAGCATCCTTTTTTATGCCGTGGCCGCGACATGGAAAGGAAGTTATAACCACTGGAACCCTCAACCAAGTCCCCCAGATGCCATTCCTGCGCTGTGGGAGTCCAGGTTTTTGGCCTCCAGTCTGGAGAATGAGATATTTTTTCAGGATAAAAAGTAGTCTATGTGACTGCCCGGCCCTGCAACTATTTCTGTGCAATAAATCACGTCGATCGGTTTCAACGTGAAAGAAGGACAAACAAACACACTTTCGCAAATATTAGTTAGGATGCTTATTTATTATGATATTTACTTGGCAGCACTACTCTTAAAAGTAGTTAGTGATATCGAGTTCCTTACCTTTACGCTCGAGCCACAGAGACGGTGAAAGGATTAGCATATATCTGGGTTTTGTGAGCTATAATACTTAAGCAATGTGTATTTTTAGCACACGTGTTTGTTGTGTGATCATCCCCCAAGGTTTTCAGCCGAGTATGTAAGTATTCTGGCATTGTAATATACGAGGATAGTATTTTGTATGGTAGTGTTAGACTGTGGAGCTGACATTGTTCGTCCAGACATAACTATTTAAGAATATCAAAGTAAGGAGACAAGTGATAACATTATTTCAGGTTGAACGAAAATCGATCACATGAATTTTGCATACGTTGAAGATTAGCTGGCCACTTTTCCGTGATGTCTCCATAAACCATGTCGCAATAATAAAAAATGGGGAATAACAGCGACTTTAGGAACGTTAAATTGGCTTTAAGTGGTACAAAATTCCTAAACCTATAAAGGTTATGTACTATAGCGCATGACATCCTACAAACAGTGTTTATGTGACCCGATCATGAGAGTGTCTCGTTGAAAACAACGTTTAGCATTTTAACCTCTTTCAACAAAGTAATAAACCCACCGGCTAGCACAATATCAGGGAAAGTCAATCTGAAACATTTATTTAAATTTCTACGAGAACCAATTAATAAACAGGGTGTCTTCTCAAGATTCAATTTTAACTAATTTTTGCTGCAATAAAGGTGTACCAATTCAAGGTAATTATTTATGTCCTTAATTAAAGAGCCTATTAGTATCGGAGGAGCATATGAATACAATTGGAGATCATCGGCGTAAAAATGACGACGACGTTTTCTTAGCACTGATGATATGTCATTAATGAATAAGGAAAAAAGAAGCGGCCCAGGTACACTACCCTGAGGAATGCCTAAGTTCATAGGTTGCCAGGTGGACTTTTTACTATCAATGACTACACATTGATGACGACCTGTGTAGATACGAAGTCATCCACTGTACTACATTATCTGAGAAATGAAAATATAGTTTAAGCCAGATCATTGTGTACTGTTATGATGCGCCGTATTGTTTTAGAGAAAACTAGTATTAAGTTTTTGTTTCATGTACCAACATCGACGAGTAGGTGTTAACATTGAAGTTCACAGAGAATTGGCTATGCATGTTCGAGGCGACCAGCAACTAAGGTAATCCGCAGTGAGTAATGCCCAGGACGATTAGAGTCCAGTTGACACGACCTTCAGCCTGTGAGGCATGCTTGTTCCTAACCCTCTTCACTCTACCATACTACCTCATAACCACCTCCTTTTCGAACATACCATTCCTGTGCCCAACTAGTTAGTTACACCCTTGCTCCCTTGGCAGCACTACATATGGTCTGTCTCATATAGGTTAGCGAGATGTTCACAGTCAGTGAGTTGCAACTTGACATATACGAAACAAACAAAGAGACATTTACAAAATCCTCTATCAGCTGATGCACGAACAAATCAAAGTTAATATTGTGTTAGCTATTGTGAGTGCACTCCCGACGCACATCAGACAAGCAGAAAATTCGCTGTACGAAAGAGTTCCTAGATTAATTAATACATTTTATTTTATGTGGTCACACATTTGTTTTAGTTCTACAAACTAAACTTCGTGTATAGGTGTTAAATTTGTAGTGCACAATAAAACGATCCTTAGCCAAATGAAACGCAACTTCAAAACCTTTTTCCCATCATAACCCACTCTCCATCCATACTTTCCATTCGTGCTTGATATAAATTCCAAAAGCATACAGAAATATTGCATAACATTGTTGAATTATTTCTTAACATAATTTGACAAAATATATTTTTAATCCGTGTCGTTCCGAGCCAGTAATAGAAAAAAAGTAAACTTTTAAAAAGACAGGATTAAGAGGCAGGCACCACCGTGCTGCTACATGTTGATAAATTCAAACGACTCACACCTCGCCCAGGCATGCCATGTGTGCCATCTATCGGCTCTTTCCTGTAGTATTATCAGCTAGAAAATAATAGCTTTCGTATGTAATACTGTCGCTACTAGGCCACCTGAGGCATACAGGATGATGGCTAGTAGGGTACAGAGTTGCTATACTTTGGTGCAGACTAACGGCACCTTTGGTTTTTGCATTAGGGGTAAACAAATACTTGTATTCTCCGTTAGTTAACACACCAGTCTTTTATTTGCCTGAAGTNGTTGATAAATTCAAACGACTCACACCTCACCCAGGCATGCCATGTGTGCCATCTATCGGCTCTTTCCTGTAGTATTATCAGCTAGAAAATAATAGCTTTCGTATGTAATACTGTCGCTACTAGGCCACCTGAGGCATACAGGATGATGGCTAGTAGGGTACAGAGTTGCTATACTTTGGTGCAGACTAACGGCACCTTTGGTTTTTGCATTAGGGGTAAACAAATACTTGTATTCTCCGTTAGTTAACACACCAGTCTTTTATTTGCCTGAAGTAACATAGGTATTTACACACACTGGCGAGACTGAGCCCCCCTACAAGTCGTAGGCCTGAACGGCTGGTGGG